>NW_026505360.1:0-50126 GCF_026875155.1 Cherax quadricarinatus
AAAATTTCTGAAATTACTTTACCCAAGTTACTCCAGACATTTTCTATTAAGATTCTTAAACAGAGCATAAGTCAATATCCAACTCATTATTAATCATTTCAAACCCATACCTCAACTAATCCAGTTTAAAAAGCCCTAAAAACCCCCTCAACTGAGTTAGCAAAAAACCCACACCTCCCGGGATAAGTAAACCCCACCCTGGCATACAGTCATTTTGGGCCAAGAAGTTTTCCCAAGTTTCAATGAAGGTATTTGCTTATCCTTAATGTTTATCTACCCAACTTTAAAAAACCAATTCCCGGGGACAACCTTCATTACCAAACACCTCTTTTTGGGGCAAAATCCCCACATATAACAGGGCCCCCCCCTTCTTCCTAATCATGTCTATACTGCCCTAAACTTCTAACAAATCCTCATTCTACGTTTTCCTACATCTTGCCCCAGCACTGAGGAAAATAATAGGTTTGACCCTTTAACCCGTTATGATGTTGTCAAGCCGGCTAACAATGTCCTCCAACCCGCCCCAGAAAGCAAAACCCTTTTGCCCTACCCTGTCCTTCAAGCAAATGCCCATCCATGTATCTAACCGGGGCTATCCCCCAACAACAAAAATATTGTTAGGTAAGACACATATCAACAGTCGGTACTTTTTTGAAACTTTCGCCTACACATGGGTTTCTTTCATCAAGTAAAAAAAGTTGTAAAGCAAAGATACTTGAAACGATGAATCAGTCCACCCCCTTTAAAAGTTTTAGGGGGTCAGTCCCTCAGTCTTGGAGAAGAGCATTGTTCCCATAGTATAAACAAAATTTTCATACTAGGGAAAAATCCTTCTCCAACTGGGGGCGACCACCTCAAAACTTTAAGGGATGGACTGATTACATCGTCTTCAATATCTTCTGCTTCTTCAACTTTTCTGTACTTACTGAAAACCTATGTTACGAAACGTTTCACATAAAGAACCACGTTGCATAGGTCTTACCTAACAACCGTCGGAATTTAACCTTTTAAAATGTTCAACAACAATTCTTCCCTTCCTTGCCATTCTCGTACGATCCCAGTAGTAACTCACATTCGTGGGGAGCACCGAGAATGCGTTGGAGGTTTCCACGGGATTTCCACGCATCTTTTTCCCTTTCTCATCGTTTTTTGTTTTCCTTTCGTCTTCTTATCGTCAATTTCGCGCCCCTGCTGCCCAGCCACTGACCACGACCCTTCTTACCTGAGACCAAACAGGAGGACTACTACAAATCCCTTTTTTTTCCTGGGGGCAATCGCCGTTCCCCACTTCGCTCCTTTCAATTCCCCTTAAGTTGCTGTAAAGTTGCTCATGGGGGGCATTTTGGTTCAGCCAGGGGAGCAAACAAGACACTTCTTAAGTACAGGGCACACCAAAGTACGGTCACCACCAAGAGCACACGAACGGGTCTTCAAAACTCGGCCCATCTTACTTTCTACAAGATTGTGAAAGAACACATCGACTCCGGGCTGAGGACGATTCCCCTCAATCTCCTCCTCTCCTACACCCACCTGCTTTGTTTTGGACTGATGAAGCCATGTGGGGCGAAACTTTTTTCTGAATAAATTTTTCCCATATTTTTGCAAAAGTGTCTCAAATCTTCAACTTGTGGGTTTTTCAAACCATTCATCCACATTTTAACTGGACTTCAGAGGTTTTCCACTGAAAGTGTATGTAGGGCTTGTTTCCCTGTACGCTACAGGGCAGTTCATTTAGAAGGGCCTCAGGACTTTCTGCAGAACAGTTTATACAGCTGCTTTCAAAATATCAGCTAGGAATCCGTCCAGATATGATTTCGGAAAAATGCCAAAAAATTTTGTAGCGGGTGCTCAACACTTGTAGAATAAATAAGAGAAACAAGTTCAATACTGTAACCCAATGGGGGTTCCCTGGAAATTTATACTCCTAACCCCCTTTGGGCGGGGGGGGGGGCTGGAAAGACGATGGGCACAGGAAAGGTGCCCCTAAAGTACTACACCGGAAGAGAATTAATTTGGAAAATTCCGTGCATGTTAGTGGGGGGGAAAAAATCAAATAAAAAAATGGGCCCTCTCGTACATGAGTGATACACCTGATCAGATGTTTTAAACCCTTCCTACCTAATTTGAAGGGAAAATTTGGGAAGCTCCCCGTCATAGAATAATCCGGAAAAAGTATGAAGATTAAAATGGGGCATGTTTGTGTGAAAATTTAAAATTTTTAAATAAAGAATTGATCATTTCTAATTGTGGCTAAGGAATACTTCTTACACCTGAACACTTTAAAGGCGAACAAAAGGCAGAAAATCGACAGAACATTAACCAGGTGACTTTTGTTAATTTGATACGAACAACATTGAACTTTTGGGCCTCGGGGCAAAGAAAATTACATTTACCCAACAAAAGGTGTTGTCGGATGTCAAGTGTTTTGTCGGGGCCAGGAAGTTTGCGCAAAATTAATAAATTGATTCCCTTGAATTAAAGGTATTAAATCAAATGTAAATAAAAAATCAAAGGGGAAAGTGACAATAGTGATATTGAAGGTAATGCGCCCAAAGAAATGAGAAAATAAAATTGTAGAAAACCACTAGAAACGCCACTCAACCCAGAACGGGCGGGAATCTCTCCTAAAAAAGGGTAATTTGAGTCTTTAGCTTTGAACTCCCGGCCGCAGCATAGAAAATCGTATTTTTTTCCAAAAATACGTTTATTTTTTATGTAAATTGAGGAATATACTGTGGGTTAAAAAAAATTAATTTGTAAAAAAATAAAGAACTAGCAAAAGGGATGAGCATCATAGGGAAGAGTCGCTTTTGTTTTGAACGGGGCTGGGGCATGCGAGGAAATTTGCCCTGAGGTTAAATTTTGGTTGAACCCCCCAAAAAAGAACAGAAATTTTTGGATTTGCAGTCCGCATAACATGAGCATTAGGCAATGGACAGGAAGTCCGGGAAACCCCCAGCAAGTCATGCATTTATGTTGAAATTCGGCCAGTATTTTCTTCATAATTTGGGCGGGGTGTTTGTATATATACCCCAAAGAATCTCCAGACAAGGGTGATCTTATTATTATAAATTCCCTTCAATTATAATATTCACTTTTAAATTTAATATACATTTCACATTTTTTAAATTTAATTTTTTACCAAATTCCGTGATGCAACTACCCGAACACTTGTTCCAGCTCCGACTAACCCAACTGAAGTCCCCTTATTATCAACACACTAAAAACAAGCAGGAGATTTAAATCCCCTTTTCACCCTTTATAAACAAAAAAACTCACAAGTGCTATCACCAATCATGGACCTTTTTTAAAAATGAAACTGAATCCTCTACCTTCCCACATTTCTAAAAAATAAAAGGGTCACCACGACCCATAAAGGGGGATACCAAACAGACTTGAATAACTATAGGCCTTTCCAACTTACACCCTCTCTCTAAAATCTTCGAAAATTAATTCATAAGCGAATCGTTTCCTACCTCATCCCCCACAACATACTCAACCCCTGTCAATTTTGGGTTTTCATCCAAAATATAAATACTAATGATGTTATTATACACTGCAAAACAATATACACTGCAATAGAGAAGAAAAAAGTCCCCCTGGGTATCTTTCATTGACTTATGTAAAACTTTGACCAGACTTGCTCCACATAAAATTGTTTCACATGGGAAAAAGAGGGGACTCCCCCAACACCTAAAGTCATACCTCAGCAAAAGAAGCCAAAGTGTGACACAAATGGGGAAACCTCCGCCAGCCAATTTCATTTTTGGGGTTCCCCACAGTGAAGTGTCCTTGGGCCCCCTTCTCTTTTTCATAAATAAAGACCTCCAAATACCACAACACCAAACCCACCTATTTTCAGAAGAACTACATACGTCTTCTCTCACCCACCCAACGCTATAATACTGTAAATACCGAATAAAAGAAAAAACTACCGGAAGGACTAAAAACTTACCTAAGCTTGACAAAACCTACTCATTCGGTTTTATAACAAGCTCAGATTCCCTCTTTAAAATAATGAAAAGGATCACCATCCATTTACTCCGAGAAAAAAAAAATTTTTAGGGAAACCACCTTGTTAATTGACTCAAATTTCAAACACATATACAACAAATTTCCAAAAAAAAATTCCAAGACTGAGGCATACATTGAAGATACGGGACTATTTTCCACAGTCACCCCCTGGCCCAATCACTCACTATTTACCCCATCCACCCATGGAAATTTTTGCTTGGGGGGCAAAAACAACAAAACCCCTCAACCACTAATCCCCAACAAAAGGCTCAGTTAAATGATAACAAATTCCCCCTACAGGCAGCACACTCCACCAATATTCAAAACTCTAAAAACCCACTCCCAACAAAACATCCATATTATTACTGCACCACACATACTAAACACTTAACCGGGAAAAAACCCTCCCCCCAAAAGTCTCCTTTCCAACCTCAAAAGAACACATGACCATAACACAAGGACAATACTCTTGATTTTTCCCTTTTTCCACCACGCTAAGCAAAACTCAATGCACATAAAAGGCCCCAAAAACTGAAAACATTACCCTTTAATATAAAAGAAAAACGTTTATAAATTCAAGTCTCTTCTCAAAAATACTTACTCACCCCAACAAAAAAATACTGAATAATTTTTTCCAAAATTTTATCTCATAAATGTTTCTCTTTTTGTACTTTATAAATCAACTTTTTGTTATTTTTTAATTAATTACCCCAACAAAACTCCATTCACTGTTGCACACACACAGTAAAAAACCATATGACCTGCTTTTTAATACTCATTTGTGGGCTTAATTTTTATCTTTTTTCAAAATGTTTTTTACCACTGAATATACATTGCTTAGTAATCTTTAATTAATTTTTAAGCCTGCCCATAATCTCTGCCACAATGGGCTTTGGCATTTGCACTGTAATAACTGTATTCCTTTTTACTTTTCTTTTTCATGTTCAAAAAATAAAATGAAAAAATAAATAAATAAAAAAAATTTGAAATTAATATAGGTCCGAGTGATTTGTGGGGCGAAAGATTTATAGGTAACGAAGGGGGGGCATTTTTTTTGCCTAATGTCCAAAAAATTTCCCACTTGTCTCTGTAACCTTGATAAAAAATAATTACTTTTTTCCCTTTACTGGTATGTATCTTTTATTACATCCATAAAAATTTTAAATTTTCCCCCCACCCAGCATGACCCAAATCAACAAAATGATACCCCACAAACCCAAAAATTACCATTGAAGCGAAGACTGCCCCCCAAACTCAAAGCACAGCCCCCTGCCCGACACTACCTACCCAAGCCTTTAAATAATTTTTTTTCTCAGCTAACCCAAACAACTCCTGTACTACTCAAACCAACTCAAAAGAAACAGCACAAGAACAAAAAAGGGAGCACCTAGAAACCCAGATTTATAAGACACCCAGCAGGACGCGGTGGCCCCTCAACCCCCCCCCACCACCCAGAGCGATGCATCACCAACAAAAAACATGGCCGACTCCCCCCCAACCCCCCCCAAGGGGACCGCTACAACAACACCCAACCGGACAACTCCCCTTACCTCTACTGCAGGGTTCCCAAACGGGGGTAAATTTCCCCGGGGGTAATTTAACCATTTTTGGGGGGGAATGAGGGGGGACAGAAAAAAGTTATGAATTCCCGAAAATCAAAAAAACAAAGCGGTACCCCGGGATGAGGTTATTGTTAAATTTTTCTTAGTATAAAAGTTTAAAAAACCTATTAAAGTAAGAAAAAAGTTTAAACCAAATAACAATAACATCAAAAACTAAAATACTATTAGAAAAGAAAAAAATAATAGCTAAGGTGTGGGAAAACCCAAAAGAAATTTTTACAAGTATCTTCAGGCAAAAGTCACTCATACCCAGATCGACCTTCCAGTACACTCACCCCTCCTGAGGCTGCCTCATTTCAACTGTCAGTTTATCGTGACATCACCCGGGTAGACATAACGGTAGTAGTGGGACTGCCCCGTGCAGTAATAGTTAGTATTTTCCCACGTTACTGGAATTTGTACTAATTAATTTTAATATAATGTATGTGTGTTCTTTCTTTTCAATGTTTGCTAATTAGCAAGTAGCGAGGCGTATACTTCACGTTTTTGCCATATAAAAATAAAACAACATTTTTGGGAAAAGGGGAACAGCTTTTTTTTTGGGATGTTAAATTGGGGAACAAGCTGAAAAAGTTTGGGAACCACTGCTCTACTGCCTTCATAGAAGTAACCCATCTAGAAAATGCTCCCATGTAAGATAATGTACCTGACACTGTAAAGAAATTACATCACCACCCTAACGCGGATAACTTGAATCTCTTGCTGAAAATTGTCTCTCCTCCGCGCCAAACAATAACAAACCATGAATCTAGATGTTACTTCAACCTTGAGATAAGATCAACAGCTTTGAAACAACAGTTAACTATCAATCTGGCACGACTGATCTTGGCAAGACCCTCCAAGCTTTCCATAGCCCATCACGTCAGATCAAATAAGCATCCCTAAACACGAAGATTGAAGTCCCTGGACCAATTATGTATACCTCCTGTATCTTTTGACTACCGCCCACCAGGATGGGTATGGGGTGATAAGAAACATATTAAACTAACTAACTGTCAAGGACTGAAAAATAAACATGGATACTCACTGACCAATTATTTTGCTTACAAGATGATAAAGGCAGAGCATGATAAGCTATCCGATGCAGTAGTGAAATAACAGTCCACAACTTCCAAGAGAATTAAACCATTACCAACTGCAAAGCTACAGCCTCTCCAGATCATACGAGACACACCTACAAAGTTGAATGTGCCAGTGTCCGAAATAAAAGAATCCATGGTTACTAGGGAACCAAGGGAGAAAAAGTGCTATGCTCAGATTTCACACACCAAGACAGAAAAAAGAAGACCTAATAAGTTCATCTATTAAAGCAAAAACGATAATATACATAAATGAGTGTTCTCCAAGAAATCAACAGAACCTCCTTACAGAGTGAGAAAAACTGAAACGTGAGAATAATGATAAAATTCATTCACCAGTGCTTTGTACGTGATGGACAATTCTAGCAAGAAAAACATAATGTAGGCCGTGTGTACTAATTACAAATGAAAATGAACTAGCAAATCTTCCTTCATGATGCAAACATTACAGAGTCTTACTAATATTATTGACCAAACATTGTACTACGTTAGAGTATGGAAAAGAGCCATTATTGAACTAATCTCTGTACTATCACCCCAGGATAGTATTTACTACTACTAACCTCATATCCCATGTGTCCCACACAGTTCCTTGTGGTGACCCAATTTGTGTTATACTTCCCAGATTTCCCTTCACAATTATTACTTGGTAATAAGATACTCCTTTTAATAATATCTGTATTACCATTTATTCATACTTAACACTGTTATAAGTCTTTTATAATCTTACCTAATTTTCCCTTCGCTCCCAAACCGTTACCTTTAAACTGAGCTATTTAAGCCAAAGAGTCACATCCTGTTAACATCTATGTTGCCTTCCCATCACAATCGAGTGTGTCTAAGCGCCTAGTTAAAATTGTAATAGTAACAATTATGCATGTTTATACTCAAGTATTGACATTGGTAAATCAATTAGACTATTTGATCAACCGGATTGAAGTGTTTAACTTCCTGATACACCAAGTTTAATGACTGCAACTCCGCAGCTGACACATAATCAACATATTAAGCTAAAACCTGGTAACTCACCAGAAGCAGGGCCTATTGTGAACCTTAGAGAAGTTGAGAGTTGTTTTATTACGACCAGCGGTGTACCACTCTCACCATATTTACAATCAACCACAAGTGTATTCTAATGATAAAGTGTACACTTGGTAAGCACTTGTCAGTACAAAGTAAACGCGTGTGATAAGATTGGTTTAGGTACTGGTTCTCTATCTACAGCCTGCACACTTATGCTTGGTCATACATACATAACATAAATAGTAACTGTAGTTTACCCAGGAAGGACCAAGGAAGTCGACAAGAGTGAATTTACTCATTATGATAGTAACATTTAACCTAGTTACCATGTTTTTTTTTATTTTTTTTTTTTTTTTTTTTTTTTTTTTTTTTTTTACAATCTAATGGTTTGGGGTAAGAGGTTTGTCTACACAGCATTCATTGTGAATGTCTGCTATAATATTATTTCAGTGAGGTACATTATGTGGGCAGTAGCCTGAACTGACTCAAATGGAAGTTATCGTTGAAGTTGAACCTCTTGTTTAATTGTGATATGTCAGAATTCTAATTTTATGCTCACTATTACCTACTTTTCTCTCTCTCTCTCTCTCTCCGGTTCTCTCTCACTCTTCTCTCTCTCTCGTCGTCTCTCTCTCCTCTCTCTTCACTCTCTCATCTCTGCACTCTCGACTCCATCCTTCTCTCCTCCTCTCTCGATCTCTCTCTCTCTCTCTCTCCCTCCTCCTTCTCTCCTCTTCCCTTCCTCTCTCTCTCTCTCTCTCCGTCCTTTTCATCTTTGTAATTTTGCCGATAAGGTGTAAAGACCCTCGCCTGTACCATCCATTATATCATTGTTTGAACCATATTATAAACACACAAACAAGGAAGTCTCTGACTGTATTTTTAGTAAGGTTGTTATCGTATTAGGTAGTCGGTAATCAGGGGTTAAGTAATAATTGGAAGTGTTCAATTGAACTTGAATACTTGTGTCCTTATGATTCTAATTTAGACTTCTGACTTGTTTAGTACATAATTACTCTTGCATAGCAATAAGAAAAAGCGAGGAATTCTTGTGTTGTGAGTCTTACACCAGATATATCACTGGCAACATGCAACTGCTCATAGAGAACCTATTTCTGCAGTTGATTTAATTGTGAAAGCATACTAGACCTTTAAAATAAACAAAGAGAAAAAGTAGAAAGCCTAGAGCGCCGACGATCAGACTCACTTGACTCGTACACAATGTGATAACTAAACGTCCCTTGGTGCAACAGAGGCCTGCAAAAGTCTTTCTTCAAAAGGAAGGAATGTTTAAGGCTAAACATCCCCTGGAACAACACCTGCTGGCCCTGCTAAGTGTGCATAGCTACAGGAAGCTGTACAGAAGATCCTAAAACTCAAGGATCCAATTTACAAAAACCACACAACAATTTTTGGCTGTTATGGAAACAGGAATAGACCCCTGATGCAATAGATGCGTACTTAGTACAACCTTTATGGGATATTAAGCAGCTCCCGACCGCCATCAGAACACTCACAACTTTAAAAAAATGGGTCAGTATCATAATCTTTTGGATACCCCTCTCTACATGGAGCCCTTCCCATCAGACTCTCAGTGAACATATCATCAAGCCAAAAGACTTAAAGGAAAATCCCAAATTATTGCCAGTTGGGTGGGTCCTGTGCCCTCCTCCCGAAATATCTAGGGTGCAATGGTTTACGTTTTCCTAAACATCGAAGTGCACCTACCCCCTAAACGTAGGAGTTACAAATGCCAGCACTATGGCCATTTTGCAGTAGCCTGTGAGAATACACTTAATCATTATTGGTGTGGTAGTGTGCAGGGAAACATTCCACTAGAGAATCCAGTAGGGTAGGCCTGGACAGCCAAAAAATTTAAATCTAAGTGTATTAACTGTAAAGAAGTGGGTTACATCGTATTCCCCCATCAAGGACTTGCATCAGAACCCAAAACAAACCATCGATGTAACCCTGAACAGTCCTTTAATGGTAAACTGAGGATGAGGCCAACCAGTCCTACCACGCCAGATCTGAGACTGAAACCACTGCAAAGTTGCAAGAACCCCACCCATCATTGCAAAGGAATCAAGTGATACCAGAAAGCCATCACACACACCAGCTGTGAGGAGCTAACCGACCCTGCTAGCACATGTGTGAACTACTTGGTCCTGCCACTACTGATACCTATGGCTATACACCTGAATATGAGGGATGAGCTTGTCATTTTTTCCCATACACACAACTAACAACAGTCCAGACGGACACCACACAGGTAACCCCCCTGGAAATTGGAAATGAATCAGAAGCCCACAGTACCTACCTGGCAATGAAGATGAAACAGACCTTGCCACAGCACCATCAGAGAACACTAATGTAACCATGGTACCCGTTAAGGTGATATAGTGTTAAAGAAGCAGCTAACTCAGAAGAGTGCATCCTTCCGAGAGGCATTGGATTCGCCTGACCTTCCTCATATTACAACGAAATTCCCGAAAAAATTGAGCATCGTTGAACATAGAACCTGAGAAGTTTAATAAAATATAATGTAATCAGGATGATGCAACTAGAGGATGGTGGATGACGGTCAAAAGTGCGCAATCCCCGTTCAGCTTCCAGCAATTTGTAGGAAAGAGAGCCCTTTGACTCTTTGCCTTCTTGCCCTTTAACTGTCATTCAATATGCCGAAAATGCTTAAAAAAAAAGGTCCCTGAAGATCAAAGACGTACAAACTATCTATTGCGTCTTAATGCCTGCACACTGTAGTCAAAGCATAATAGTTTTAATTTATACCAATCTGCTTATACCGGAGAGCAAAAGAATGTAATAACTCACAACATGGATACATTACAAAATCTTTTCATGGAACATTGCTTCCATCAGGAACGGTTGCCTGACTTAACACATCATATTAGTGCAACAAGAATATTGACGTCATCTGTTTGCATGAATGAAGATTGAAAGGATGGAGCACCTCCACCAAACTTTTCCTGGATATGCAGCCATATAACCTAAGGTCGAACCAACCTGTTGTGTGATGTAAATGTCAGAAAGAACTTGCCACATTCATCTCTTTCCTTGCAGAGTCTCGAGTTAACATGCATATCATGGTGGTCAAAGTATATGCAAGGCGATTTTTTCCATAAACATTTTTAATCACTATGCCCCGAGCTAACGCAGCTTCGACCGTGATGCTTTACCGATCGCATCAACAGTAAACCACCATCATTCTGAAGATTATAATTCCAGACATAAGAATAGTGGTGGTTCTATATAAACAAACAACCAATGGAACTAAACTAGTGAAATTGCTCAATGAGCATGAATAATTTCGAATTGAGTTAAAACTGAGGCCTACTCACATATATGGTGGTCATACTAGATCTTGTGGTCTTTGGATTTAATACATCAATTCGATGCATGACCTCTGTCATAGATGATGATCTTCGTACTGATCACTTTTCTCCCAGAGCTAACAACTGTCAATCTTGAACACATCTCCAGCAATCAAGGAGGCTAAATACCGAAGGAGGAAACCTATTCACAAACCAGACCACAGAGACAACTTTATAAAACCACTTGTCATCAATTGGTATAAGAATTACGAGCCCAATGCACACAAAAACTTTAAATGATGATTTAATTACCACTATTGGGAGAGTGTTCTCACAGATCAAGTGGGCAGGAATAGAAACAAATACCCACCCACTATAAATAACAATAAAAACCAATGAAATTACTATCATGATCCACAGCTACGCAATCAAACACGTAGCAGCTAGGAGGATATGTAAAGGCTAACCGTGAATGTAGAACCCCAGACACCTTCTCAGAACGTCCAAAGCTGCACTAACAATGCAAAGGAATGAAAGCAAGAACTTAGGCAACAGGAATGGGAACCGTTTTGTTAGTGGATTAATAGACCACACCCTTTATGTTTGGCTTGAAAGGTATAAATAAAATAACCAAGGTGAAAAGACTGGCTAATGTTGCCTCATCCCTTTCCGTATTGATAAAGCAAATACCTCATAAATGCAGCTGGTCCAAAACAACCAGGCATGAAACCCTTTCCATCTAATTAGAAAAAAATTTAGGAGAGTACTTCTGAAGAAAAGTTGAAACTGATTAATTTTTATATAGCCAAAAATATTGATGAAGTGGATTGCCTCTTAAACCGAGTATGAATTAGATAATGCATTAACTAAAGGTCGATCAACTTGCTCCGTTGGAGAGGATGGTATAATACCTATGATATTCTCAGAACTCTAAGGCACGGCCTTATAACCCTTTGTTGGCACTGTAAATCTCAGTATACATTGAGGGCGTTCGTTCCTACTTCCAGGACCAATTGTCCTCATTGTGCCTTCCCTAAGCCCCAACAGCCAGATACATTAGGCCGAATCTCCTTAATTAGTTTCTTTGTAAAACTTTTGTAAGAATGATACTTAACAGACTGTAACTACCAGAATCAACACCAACTTTCCCCCTACCTCTATGGGTATCAATGAAAGGTAAAATGGTCAGAACTTGTATTTCCATCCACCACCTTTCTCCACTGCACACACCTCACTACTAGTTTTAAACAACTTTCATTGATCTAAAAATTTCATGCATTTGATATGGCGAACAGAACCGTTTTATTACTCCATGAGCTATCCAAAATGAATAATGGAGTAGCTTACTCTGCTGATAATAGGATACATGTCAAATAGAGTATCCTCTGTCCCCATTACCAAGGTTCAGAGTGATTTCTAAGCAAATGGTCCTTTAGTACACCGCAGGGAGGAGTTCTAGTCCCGATGCTATTTATTATTATCTGATTAATGCTCACCAAATAGCTCTACCTGCCTCACCTAAACATATGATAGCAATAATCTATGCTGATGAAAACATGATCCATACAACAGGTATAAGAAGATGAATAAATACCCATTCTTAATGAAGTTTCAAGCAATTTGTAATCCGACTAGGCCTCATAATATCTTCCTCTAAAACAAAAAATCTAAACAAGCAAACGACCTCCCTCCCCCAGCTATTTGCAGGGTGAAATCGATTAGTCACGTTAAAACTTACAAATATCTTAGTGTAAAGTACCCTTTAACAAATCCACTATACCACAACTAAACAAGAAAATGCAAAGCAGGCTAAATGCCTCTCAAAGCTGTTGCTGGGCTACAACCCCCCACTAGGAGCTAATGTAGAATCGTAAGAATGATGTTACGTAAGCCAATTTTAGGTCCTTAATTTGATTAAGCTGCTCCCATGTTATATAAGCTAAGACAGTTCTCTCCGACCCTTGGAGTTTTAATGCAAAATGGAAGCTCTCAGGATTATTCTTGGCTGAGTTCCCAGATCTAAAACGTTCTTAACAAGTGGAAGGAGCTTGGTATTTCTAAGTAATCAGTGATAGGAATTATTGAGATTAAGCACTGTACTCGTTATTAGAAAATCTTTGAGAAAACTAACCAGACACTGTTCCACAATGAAACTTACCAAGTGTCTAGAGGTAAATACACACAGATCTTAATGGAATTGTAAAACGTGCAATTACATCAAGTTTTTATGAGACCTCATGACTGTATCACTGTAGGCAACAAGAAGCAATTTCAACCCCTTCCTTGGGAAGATATGCTCGATTTAATATCACATACCTGCCAGTCCCTCCCAAGAAGCTCATGGCTATAATCCCTTCCTTAATTCTTCTTTGTTAAGCTACTGCCAAGAAGAACTTCATCACCTAGCTGTTAAAGTAATGTAGTTTATTCACACAAGTTAATAAACACAGATGGATCTAAACAGGAGTCTTCTGGCTGGCAGGGCTGCATCTGCACTTGTTAGGCCACCTGTTCCCTTGTTAAAAACGATAATAAATTTGAGTTAAGGCAATAAGAAATAACAACTGCGTCTCAACTGCAGACTGAATTGTTTGCAATCCTAAAGGCGCTAAAGTAACCTATGACACTGAGTTGACTACTAACATCATTACTGATTCTTATGCATCATTGAAGGCTCTTTGACTCATATAATGGACACCAACAACATGCTCCATTGGAGAAGCCAGGTATCGATACTCAAAAATAGGGAACAAAGGAATTTAATTACAATTGCTATGGAATCCCATCCACACATGGATTACTCCATCATGATAAATTGATATGTTAGCCAAGAAAGCGTAACCCAGAAGGAGAATGTCGAAATATAACTTTGGTATAAACTGTGTCTGCATTAGGAAAAATTTAAGGAGAGAAGTAAACAATGAAAATATTGTTAAGGAATGGCAGTTAGAAGCCTGAGTAGATCTAAACCCACTATAAACAAGAACGTAGATAAGTATGTTTATGGAGCAACTTGCAATGTTGGAACAGACTGACTGATGTTGATAGTGGCCAGGCTTAGGCTTGGTTACAAGTACTTCTGGCAGTTTGGGAGACACACGATAGAATATAATGACTAAATGTAAATTATAAGATCAGCCATATGGTCACTGTGATGAAACACTATGTGCTTAATTGACCACGAATTGAAGAAATACTGAGACAAACAGTATAAAACCTATGTGATCATTGTCAAGAAATCTTATTAAATGAAAATAAGAATACCAGATATACTAAGCAAATTTCCTAAATTTTCTTGTAACAGGTAAGTGAACTATAGATATGTAGATATAAATCCATATGTATTCCTGTTAACCCTTTGCGGCCTAGTTCCTAGGCCTTTTGTGTATCCATATGCTCTTGCGCTACCGTCCACAGGATGGATATGGGGTGCACAATAAACTAGCCACTTCGGTGGCAAAATCTATCTAAATCCCAAACTACAATAACACACTAGTGTATGTTCCTACTACACTACTGTGCAGTTCCTTGTACCATCTTCCACTAACTAGTATCAACTACCTCAAATAACATTTCTTTAGTGATATTAATTGCTCAAACTTTATGCTATAAGGCAAATCCAACTCTCAGATTAATTTCATATCACAGTGTCAATCTATTAAAGGTTGTTTTACCACTACTTAATTTAGTCCCTTTTTACATTTCTCCTGAAATAATTTTCTATATACCAATACATTGTACTGCCCTTTATTCAGTAATTGCTATACTCCTAGTTCTAACAACAATTAAAGGGCTACTTTCAGGAGATTTAATATTTTTTTCCCTCTTGTCCATATGGTCACATTTATTAAGTACCCCAGGTACAATTGACTACCTCAGGTGCTACTGATTTTGTTTTTAATACATTCTTTTATTATTATATACATTAGCTCCTTTATTTTAGCTGTAAATATCTACCATAGTTCATAAACTCACATTTGTTAAAATAATTAAGGTGCTATTAGATGCTTAAGTGTATAACTGAATTATCTATTCTGTAATAATCCCTTTTTCTTTTAAATTTTTACAAGTTTTAGAATAATCACGGAGTCTTATTCATCAGTCTAGTTGTAGATTCAATATAAATCATATATTATTTTACTCAGAAAATCTAGTTTGTAAAATTACTCTCATCCTATGATTACTAAATAAATTACACGAATCAAACAGCAACTGTAATTACTATACAGCAGACCAACCAAAGACATTACTCAGTGCAAACAGTAACATAACCATCTTTAACTACAATGTCAGATCCTTGAGCAAACATTATGATGACCTCACAGCATTACTCAATTCCCTTCATTCCAATATATCAATAATCACACTCACAGAAACCTGGCTTAAGCCTGATATTACAGATGTCTATAACATTCCTGGCTACATGGCCATACGCAACTGTAGAACAGACCAGCAAGGATGAGGAACAGCTATATACTACTCAAATCAACTCGAATGTATCAATAAATCTTGCACAAGGGACGAACATGGAGAATATATCATAGCCAAATTTAAATCAAAAGACCTGCAAAAACCCTCACAGTTATAAACACTACAGAGTCCCACAGCCCAAACATTTATCACTTTAGTGAAAAACTAGGAAACATGATTAGTGATGCACACATGAATAAGACCACCTGCTGCTAACAGGAGATTTCAACATAAACATACTACACTACCAGGACCCAAAATAACCAAATTCCCCCACAAACACAATGAGTAACTGCCTATTGCTACCAGCAATATCTAAACCTACAAGAATCTCCGAGACAAGCATCTCCTTAATAGACCACATCTAGACAAACACCATATCCCCTTTAAAATCAGGCATTATCACAGATAACACTAGAGACCACTACCCAACCTTTCTCATAACTAATCTGGGCAAACTGCCACAAGACATTACTAAAGTAATCTTCAGACTACATAACGAGACAGTAGTTAACAACTTTATAGCAGCTATGAATAACATCAACTGGCAAAATGAGCTCGAAACATATACAGATATGAATGAATGGATAAATAATTTTCTAAAAAAAAGCCAAAAATCTCTATAACAAGCATTGCCCCCCAAAAAATAAACAGATCACAGCAAAGAGACTGAATAATCCCTGGCTAACACCAAGCATCCTCAAATCCATTAGCACAAAGCACAAATATGAAAAACAGAATGGAATGGGTCAAATAACTAGAGAACAGTCGAAAAGTTACTCGTCAGCACTTACCAGCCTGATAAGAAGGTCAAAAAATTTTTATTATGAAAATAGATTACATAACATCAAAGGGTGATATGAAAAAAAAACCTGAAAAACTCTATTTGAAATTCTTGGAACTAAAAAGTTATCCAAAAACAAAACAATCAAACTAACAAATCAGATGAACCCCTACTCATACCTACTGAAACAGTGAACAGACTTAATGTTTTCTTCTCCACCATAGGAAAAAATCTAGCAAACAAAATACTAAGCGCAAACACCCGTCGATCAGACTACCTCATAGGTACCTACCCAAATACACTATTCCTAGCTCCAACCAACACCAAAGAAGTTACGCTCATTATAAACACCATTAAAAACAAGGCAGGAGACATAAACAACTTGCCTGCTTTTATGTGCAAAAAAGCTTCTCAAGTATTGTCACCAATTATTGCAACGCTCTTTAACAAATCCATTGAATCATCTACCTTCCCAACAATCCTCAAAATAGCGAGGGTCACTCCGAGCCACAAAGGAGGTGACCAAGCTGACTTGAATAACTATAGACCAATATCTAACTTATCACTGCTCTCTAAAATCTTTGAAAAATTAATTCATATACGGATCTATTCCTACCTCGTCTCACACAACATATTAAACCCTTGTCAGTTTGGATTCAGGAATAATAAAAGCACAAATGATGCTATCATACACATGCTAGAACTAATATATACCGCACTTGAAAAGAAAGAAGTCCCGCTGGGCATTTTCATTTATTTACGTAAAGCTTTCGATACAGTCGACCATGAACTGCTGTACTCCAAATTAACGCACTATGGTATCAGAGGCCGCTCCCTCAACTACCTAAAATCATACCTTAATAACAGCTCAATATGTGTATGCAAATGATGCAAACTCTTCCACCCAACCAGTCACAGTAGGAGTCCCACAAGGAAGTGTCCTTGAACCACTCCTCTTTCTCATCTACATCAATGATCCACTGAATGCATCACAGCTACTCAAACCCATATTATTTGCAGATGACACTACATTATATGTCTTTTCCCACCCAAACACAGTCATACTAGCAAACACAGTCATTGCCGAATTGCAGAAAATTTCTGCCTGGATGGTGACTAACAAACTTACCCTGAACACTGATAAAACCTATTTCATTCAGTTTGGAAACAAAGCTGCAAATGATCCAATTAACATAACGCTAAACGGATCATCAGTCACAAGACTGACAGAGGGAAAATTCCTAGGTATCCACCTTGACAACAGCCTTAAGTTCCGGGCACACATACAACAAATCACCAAGAAAATCTCCAATCAGCTCTCCTGGCTCTGTACCATTCACTCATATACCCTTATATTACATATGGAACTTGTGCATGGGGATCAGTAACACCCAATCACCTAAAACCCCTAAAAAACCCACAAAAGGAAGAAGATAAATTCCCACTCCTCCAGCATACTCCCCCCAAATTTTCAAAGGTCTGAATCGCTCCCATTAAAACATCCATATTTATTCATGTCCCAATACAAACACAGAACAATACACGCAATATAAACCCCCACTCAAACTTCTCCTCACCAACCTAAATGGGACACATGACCCAACACAAGACACGATCTCTTTTTGTTTCCCTCGTGTCCAATCACAGTGTGTAAAAACTTATGCACATAAAGGGCCCCCCAAAAAAGGAATTCATTCCAAAAAATATTAAAGAACCCAGTCTGAAAATCATTTTTAAGCTCTTCTAAAAGTCACTTATCCCCCTAACAAACGCAAATACTCATAAACATACCATTTTGTACTCCCACATCAAAAACTTCAAAAATCAATTTGAACCTTTTATCCATTTTTTTTGACAAATATAATTGAATCATTTTTTTCACAAAAAGCATTTTTATAGCTTTAGAAATTTACTTTGTCTATATTTTAATTCAACTTAGTTTTTACATAAATCCTTATGATTACAAAGCATTGACCCATACAACCTTTTTGAAGACTAAATAAATCAAACAGTACTGAATTCTACACAGTAAACAATCAAAGGCATTCCCAAGCCAACAACAACAAAACTGTTTTTTAACTACAAAAACAGTTTTTTTAAAGCAAACATTACGAGACCTCAAGCATTCTAAATTCCCTGACCCAATATCCACATTACTCTCACTGAAACCTGAAAAAGCCTGATACTACAGATGCTAGCATTCCGGTTTCACACCAACACAAACTGTAGGGCCCGATCAACAAGGGGGGGGCACAGCTAAATCTACTCGGACCAAAAATGAACACTAATACTGCACAAAGGGGTGAAACATGGGGAATTAAAAGCTAAATTCAAATCCAAATACCCACAAAAAAACTCTCACAGTGATAAACATCTACAGAGTACCCCAGTCAAAAAGTCGTTTTAGTAAAAACCTAGGAAGTATGATAACTGATGCACGCATGAACAAAGATCACTTGCTACTCTCAGGTGACTTCAGTATAAATCTCTTGCAAGACCAGGACCCACACGTTACTGAATTCACAAACACAATGAGTAACTGTATGCTGCTACCAACAGTAACAAAACCTACAAGAGTTACAGAGACTAGTCTTTCCCTACTAGACCACATCTGGACCAGCACCATATCCCTTTTAAAATCAGGCATAATCACAGATAATACCACAGACCACTACCCTACCTTCCTCATTACAAATCTTGGCAAATTACCCCAAGACACTACTAAAGTCACTTTCAGACTTCACAATGAGGCAGCCATTAATAACTTCATAGCAGCAGTGACAAACTTTGACTGGCACACTGAGCTAGAAATCTATACAGATATTGATGAATGTATTAATAATTTTCTAAAAAAGACCCAACACCTCTATAATAAGCACTGCCCTAAAAAAAAATAAACAGATGACAGCTAAGAGACTGAACAGTCCCTGGCTAACACCCAGCATCCTCAAATCCATAAATACAAAGCACCTATATGAAAAACAATACAGAATGGGTCACATAACCAGAGACTAAACAAAACGTTACTCGTCAGCCCTAACCAGCCTGATAAGAAGGGCTAAAAAATTGTATTACGAGAACAGATTATCCAACTTCCGAGATGATATAAAAAAAGACCTGGAAAACCCTATCAGAAATTCTAGGAACAAAAATGATATCACGAAATAGCGAAATTAAATTAACAAAATCAGATGAACCCCAACACTCACCAACTGAAACAGCAAACAGACTCAATAATTTCTTCTCCACTATAGGAAAAAATCTTGCCAATAAAATCCCAAGCTCAGATACCCCACCCAATGACTACCTCACTGGCAACTACCCGAACACACTGTTCCTAGCTCCGACTAACCCAACTGAAGTCTCCCTTATTATCAACACACTAAAAAACAAGACAGGAGATTTATATACCTTACCACCCCTTATATACAAAAAAGCGTCACAAGTGCTATCACCAATCATTGCAACACTCTTTAACAAATCCATTGAATCCTCTACCTTCCCTACGGTTCTCAAAATAGCAAGGGTCACCCCGATCCATAAAGGAGGAGACCAAGCAGACTTGAATAACTATAGGCCAATATCTAACTTACACCCTCTCTCTAAAATCTTCGAAAAATTAATTCACAAGCGAATCTATTCCTACCTCATCTCCCAAAACATACTCAACCTCTGTCAGTTTGGGTTCAGGCCTAAAAAAAATACTAATGATGCTATTATACACATGCTAGAACATATATACACTGCAGTCGAGAAAAAAGAAGTCCCACTGGGGATCTTTAATCTTCAATACCATGGTATTTTATACCATTTTAATGTTCAATCTGTCAGACACTGCAACACAAGGGTATCTTGGTACAGACCTGCAATCAACTTCGACAACCTCTACTAGTGAGAACGGCTGAATTTGAGAGGGACCTGACCTCCCAACATCTGCGTTCTTACTTCTACTAGTGACTTACGTCTCACCTCCTGGCGCTATATAAGGCTCCATCCTGTCACTTCAACTCCATATTGTTTCAGACTATGGAACAATGCTCCTCTCCAGACTGAGGGACTGGCCACCTCAAAACTTTAAGGGTGATGGACTGATTACATCGTCTTCAAGTCTTTCTGCTTCTATCAACTTTTCTGTACTCGACTGAAGAAGCCTACTGTGTAGGCGAAACGTTTCGAAATAAAGATTCCTAACTGTTGCATATGTGTCTTACCTAACAACCTGTCGGTATTTTATACCATTTTAATGTTCAATCTGTCAGACACTGCAACACAAGGGTATTTTGGTACAGACCTGCAATCAACTTCGACAACCTCTACTAGTGAGAACGGCTCGATTTGAGAGGGACCTGACCTCCCAACATCTGCGTTCTTACTTCTACTAGTGACCTACGTCTCACCTCCTGGCGCTATATAAGGCTCCATCCTGTCACTTCTACTCCATATTGTTTCAGACTATGGAACAATGCTCCTCTCCAGACTGAGGGACTGACCACCTCAAAACTTTAAGGGTGATGGACTGATTACATCGTCTTCAAGTCTCTTCTGCTTCTATCAACTTTTCTGTGCTCGACTCAAGAAGCCTACTGTGTAGGCGAAACGTTTCGAAATAAAGATTCCTAACTGTTGCATATGTCTTGCCTAACATCCTGTACTATGTTCCACAGTCAGCCCTCCTGGCCCTATATCACTCACTTATTTACCCCTATCTCACCTATGGAATTTGTGCATGGGGCTCAACAACAACAAACCATCTCAGACCATTAATTCCCCAACAAAAGGCTGCAGTCAGAATGATAACAAATTCCCACTACAGGCAGCACACTCCACCAATATTCAAAACTCTAAACCTACTCACCATACAAAACATCCATACTTATTACTGCACCTACTACATACATAGAACACTTAACTCGGATATAAACCCTCCCCTCAAACGTCTCCTTACCAACCTCAACAGAACACATGACCATAACACAAGGCACAGATCACTCTTTGATGTTCCTCGTGTCCATCTCACGCTATGCAAAAACTCAATGCACATAAAAGGCCCTAAAATCTGGAATTCATTACCTGTAAATATAAAAGAAACATTGTTTATAAATTCAAGTCTCTTCTCATAAATCACTTACTCACCCACAACCAAATAAATACTGAATAATTTTATCTTATAAATTGTATCTCATAAATGCTTCTCATAGTTGTACCTCATAAATGTCTAACCTGTGACCCAATCAAACTTTGTTATTTTTTAATTACATTACCTAACAGAATACTCCATTTTACTGATTGCACAGCAACACAGTAAATGACCATATGACCTGTCTTTGTAATACTCATTTGTGCTTAATTGTTATCTGTTTACAATAATGTTTTACCACTGAATATATCATTGCTTAGTTAATCTTAAGTTAAGTTTTAAGCCTGCCCATAATGCTATGCATACAAGGGGCTTTGGCATGTTGCACTTTACTGTATTCCTTTTTACTTCTCTGTATCATGTTCAAATTAATAAATAAAGCAAATAAATAAATAAAAAATTAATAATCTACTGTACAACTATGAAATAATTACTATCTTACTGTACAACTATGATATAATCCTTAGTGTTAAGTAGTCTGTAGGTCAATAACGTTAAGTTGACCCATAATGCCTAGGCATAATAGAGGCTCTCTATGCATTGCAACCCATTATTGTAAGTACAAAATCTCAATGTACTGTTTGCAAAGTCATAAAATAAATGGATAAATAAAATTAAAACTGTTCTGAAGCACGAAGTTAATTGCTGGACTCTAGACAGCAAATGAGAGAGTGGGTGAGATGTTATCAACAAATTTTGTTGAAAATAAGAAAAAGTTTTGGAGTGAGATTTACAAGTTAAGAAAGCCTAGAGAACAAATGGATTTGTCAGTTAAAAATAGGAGAGGATAGTTATTAAATGGAAGAAAGTTAAGGTATTGGGAAGATGGAGGAAGATATATTTGAGGAATTGTTAAATGTTGATGAAATAGGGAAGCTGATGAACTTCGTGTATAGGGCAAGGAGGAAAAATTTGTAGGAGAGAGGAAGAGACAGTTGTGAGTGATGGGGGAACTTCTGTGAGGCAGTAGGAAACATGAAGGGGGTAAGGCAGCCGGGATTGAATTGTGGATAGAAATAGAAAGTTAAAGCAGGTGAGGGATATAGTTTAAGAGTGGTTTGTTGATTGTAATATTAGTAAATGTATGGAAGAGGGTAGGGTACCTAGGGATTGGCAGTGAGCATGCATAGTTCCTTTGTATAAAGGCAAAGGGGACAAAAGAGAGTGCAAAAATTATAGGGGGATAAGTCTGTTGAGTATACCTGGCAAAGTGTATGGTAGAGTTATTATTGAAAGAATTAAGAGTAAGACGGAGAATAAGTATTTAGATAAGGCTAAAGAGGTCTTTGTGGCATTTATGGATTTGGAAAAGGCGTATGACAGGGTGGATAGGGGGGCAATGTGGCAGATGTTGCAAGTGTATGGTGAAGGAGGTAGGTTACTGAAAGCAGTGAAGAGTTTTTACGAGGATAGTGAGGCTCAAGTTAGAGTATGTAGGAAAGAGGGAAATTATTTCCCAGTAAAAGTAGGCCTTAGACAAGGATGTGTGATGTCACCGTGGTTGTTTAATATATTTATAGATGGGGTTGTAAGAGAAGTAAATGCGAGGGTCTTGGCAAGAGGCGTGGAGTTAAAAGATAAAGAATCACACATAAAGTGGGAGTTGTCACAGTTGCTCTTTGCTGATAACACTGTGCTCTTGGGAGATTCTGAAGAGAAGTTGCAGAGATTGGTGGATGAATTTGGTAGGGTGTGCAAAAGAAGAAAATTGAAAGTGAATACAGGAAAGAGTAAGGTTATGAGGATAACAAAAAGATTAGGTGATGAAAGACTGGATATCAGATTGGAGGGAGAGAGTATGGAGGAGGTGAATGTATTCAGATATTTGGGAGTGGACGTGTCAGCGGATGGGTCTATGAAAGATGAGGTGAATCATAGAATTGATGAGGGGAAAAGGGTGAGTGGTGCACTTAGGAGTCTGTGGAGACAAAGAACTTTGTCCTTGGAGGCAAAGAGGGGAATGTATGAGAGTATAGTTTTACCAATGCTCTTATATGGGTGTGAAGCATGGGTGATGAATGTTGCAGCGAGAAGGCTGGAGGCAGTGGAGATGTCATGTCTGAGAGCAATGTGTGGTGTGAATATAATGCAGAGTATTCGTAGTTTGGAAGTTAGGAGGATTACCAAAACTGTTGTCCAGAGGGCTGAGGAAGGGTTGTTGAGGTGGTTCGGACATGTGGAGAGAATGGAGCGAAACAGAATAACTTCAAGAGTGTATCAGTCTGTAGTGGAAGGAAGGCGGGGTAGGGGTCGGCCTAGGAAAGGTTGGAGGGAGGGGGTAAAGGAAGTTTTGTGTGCGAGGGGCTTGGACTTCCAGCAGGCATGCGTGAGCGTGTTTGATAGGAGTGAATGGAGACAAATGGTTCTTAATACTTGACGTGCTGTTGGAGTGTGAGCAAAGTAACATTTATGAAGGGGTTCAGGGAAACCGGCAGGCCGGACTTGAGTTCTGGAGATGGGAAGTACAGTGCCTGCACTCTGAAGGAGGGGTGTTAATGTTGCAGTTTAAAAACTGTAGTGTAAAGCACCCTTCTGGCAAGACAGTGATGGAGTGAATGATGGTGAAAGTTTTTCTTTTTCGGGCCACCCTGCCTTGGTGGGAATCGGCCAGTGTGATAATAAAAAAAAATAGTTTTGCTGCCGACCTCATGTGGTGTTCACCACAGTACTTGAGAAGCAACAATGGTGCCAGAAGCAACAACTTGAGCACCGCGAGAAAAAACTTACAGAGGGTGCAAATGAGTACAGCAACCCACAGATTGTCAGCCATTATAAAAATGAGTGTGGTGATGAACAAACTAACGAGTGCAATGGTGTTAATAATTACAAAAATTATGAATCTAATAGTGGTGTTTGCAATCACAGTGAAGATGATAAGGGCAGTGAAGACCATCATGATAATCAAAATGATGAGTGCAATGTATTGTTAGATACTGAGTGTGGAGATGACGCAGTTGACGATAACGGTTTATGTATCACTGGTGTTCATAATTTCAGTCATAATGATGAGGGAAGTGGTACATGTGATGAGTGTAATAAAAGTGGAGAGGTGAGTGCGAGGGACAGTGTCACCTGCAATACATTCATAGACAAAGAGCGCCGTGCCCTCTGTAAACAAAGACTCCCACGAGGCCTCCATAATGGAAGTGCACTTAAGAGAATCGTGGATAAGGATAATACTGATGATATTGATACTGATTATGTCTGCTATTTAGTAAGTTTTTTCATTTTGCTGAGAAACTGAATTCTATCCCTAAACTTTCATAATGGAACCAAACTCTTATAAACTATCTATTTTAAGTTGGAATATTGCGTCACTTAGAAAAAGATTTCCTGACCATCATAAACTATTGGATCACTACGACAAGGTCCTAGATGCACTAGAAGACAAAAAGAATGCAGATGTAATATATACAGACTTTGCAAAAGCCTTCGACAAGTGTGACCATGGCGTAATAGCGCACAAAATGCGTGCTAAAGGAATAACAGGAAAAGTCGGTCGATGGATCTATAATTTCCTCACTAACAGAACACAGAGAGTAGTAGTCAACAGAGTAAAGTCCGAGGCAGCTACGGTGAAAAGCTCTGTTCCACAAGGCACAGTACTCACTCCCATCTTGTTTTCCCCATCCTCATATCTGACATAGACAAGGATGTCAGCCACAGCACCGTGTCTTCCTTTGCAGATGACACCCCGAATCTGCATGACAGTGTCTTCCATTGCAGACACTGCAAGGCTCCAGGCGGACATCAACCAAATCTTTCAGTGGGGTGCAGAAAACAATATGAAGTTCAACGATGAGAAATTTCAATTACTCAGATATGGTAAACACGAAGAAATTAAATCTTCATCAGAGTACAAAACAAATTCTGGCCACAAAATAGAGCGAAACACCAACGTCAAAGACCTGGGAGTGATCATGTCGGAGGATCTCACCTTCAAGGACCATAACTTTGTATCAATCGCATCTGCTAGAAAAATGACAGGATGGATAATGAGAACCTTCAAAACTAGGGAGGCCAAGCCCATGATGACACTCTTCAGGTCACTTGTTCTATCTAGGCTGGAATATTGCTGCACACTAACAGCACCTTTCAAGGCAGGTGAAATTGCTGACCTAGAAAATGTACAGAGAACCTTCACGGCACGCATAATGGAGATAAAACACCTCAATTACTGGGAGCGCCTGAGGTTCCTAAACCTGTATTCCCTGGAACGCAGGTGGGAGAGATACATGATTATATACACCTGGAAAATCCTAGAGGGACCAGTACCGAACTTGCACACGAAAATCACTCACTACGAAAGCAAAAGACTTGGCAGACGATGCAACAAAGGACCCCAATGGAAATAAGTCACTCCACCTGACTTTTTTGGGTTATCCTAGGTTCTCTACACATATGCTGCTATGTATGATAATTCTATGTAACTGTATTTGTGTATACCTGAATAAATTTACTTACTATAACATCCCCCCAATGAAAAGCAGGGGTGTCACTAGCACGTTAAGAGACCATACAATAAGTGTCAGGGGCCCGAGACTGTTCAACTGCCTCCCAGCATACATAAGGGGGATTACCAACAGACCCCTGGCAGTCTTCAAGCACCTAAAGTCGGTTCCTGACCAGCCGGGCTGTGGCTCGTACGTTGGTTTGCGTGCAGCCAGCAGTAACAGCCTGGTTGATCAGGCTCTGATCCACCAGGAGGCCTGGTCACAGACCAGGCCGTGGGGGCGTTGACCCCCGGAACTCTCTCCAGGTAAAGTAACTACTGAAACCATTGATATTGTGTGTCTACAAGAGTGCAGAGTCCCTGAAAAATCCCAGCCCCCTATTATTATTATTATAATCAAAAGAAGCGCTAAGGCCACCCAGCCCCCTAATTGCCATCATTTGTTGCATATAACCTCAAAATCTACTAACTCTTGTGTTCTATATATTAAAAAATCACTTCCCCATCAACTTCTTGCACATAAGAAAACAGAAGGGCTACAGTATCACGGTGTTAGGATTTATTTAGGAACTCTGCTCTCAACATATTTAACTTGTATGCTCCTGCTGATAAGTTTAATTACTTGGAGCTCCCAACTTGTGCTTAGTCTGAACCTACTCTTATTATTGGTGAAGCATAGTCAAAGGAGAGCGGAGGTCAGATAAATCGAAGGAGTCAGTTCAAACCCTGGCACCTGAAGCGGGTGACGAAACAGCACCAGCAAGAGGTACAGGGGCCTTAGGAGTGTCCAAAGAGTGGCCAAAAGACGAGGCAAGGTCAGAACGGGGTGCGGTAACGATAAGGGGCCCGGGGGAAGTGGGGTCATGGATTTGGGACTCCATGGTTAGGTTACTTCTTTCTTTTTAAGAAAAAAAGAAAGAAGAAAAGAAAATAAAAAGAAAAAAAAGAAAAAAAGGGGGGACCGGGGAGGGATAGTTCCTAGGAGGAATAAAAGGGCAAGAAATCGCCCTCCACGCCCAAGAGCAACTCAGCACCGCAAGTAGTGCAGATGCAGCATGGAACCCCAGCCATACCCTACCCTTCATGCCAGTAAACTAGCAATCTGGGATAGCAACCTCACATCTGCCGAGCTACCTCGGTGGACAAAAGACAGGGTGGCCGGATATCCACCACAAAGCATACCTCCTTCGGCCACCACCCCTGGAATCCGAAAGGTGGCTTCCAGAGATACACCTGTAGCCTGAAAGACACCCAAAGCCACCCTCCAGGATACCGGAGAGGGATCGGGACATCCCCAGGCCATCCAGATAATGGGATGGACCCCAGTACCCTTTTCCCTACCTAGGAACTAGCGCACTTGTGGGAAAAATCCCAAAGGCCAAAAAGAGGAAGGGCAAAAGGGAGGGGTGGGGAGGAGGAGGAGGAAAGGAAAAAGGGGAGGATTGGATAGGGAAGGGGGGATTGGGGGGTAATTAGGTTCAGTCCAAGGAAGGAGACCAACAGGTCTAATTCCTCAGACCAAGAGCCTCTTCATCACGCCAAGGAGCCCCCCTTGAAGAGGTCTAATTCCTCAGACCAAGAGCCTCTTCACCACGACAAGGAGCCCCCCTTGAAGAGGTGAAGAGGTATAGCTAAGAGAAAAAGGGTAGCGCTAAAGAGAGAGCCCTGTGGATCCTTCGGCGGCTGAACAAAGTCTGAGGAAAGCGATGTACCAACATGGGCACAAAAATGTCGTTCAGAAAAAGCAGCAAAAGGAAGGTCAGCAGATTACCACGGAGCCCTAAGGGGGTGGGCCTGGGTTAAGATGTTATACCTCCAAGTGGTGTCCTGTGTTACCTCGAATAAAGAGAGACTGCCATTATATTATAATAAAAAAGAAGCGCTAAGCCACAAGGGCTATACAGCGCTGCAGGTAGGGAAGGAAGCGAGGGTATTGGGCGGCAGAAGGGGAGGGATGATCAGTAGGTTACAGAAAACAGCGGGACAGGGGGTATTATTATTATAATCAAAAAGAAGCACCAAGCCCCAAGGGCTATAAAGCTGGGACAGGGGATAGTGCAGGGGTAGAGAGTAGCAAGAGATTGAGGTAGAAAGGGCTGAAGGAAACATCCGGTTTGTGAAGTCAGTCGTTTTTTGTCAAAAAGTCAAAGAGAGTGTCCGGAGGGAAAAGGGGGGTCCATCAGCGAGAAGGGAAGGTAAAGAGAGAGCAGCGGAGCGAAGACAACGTTGGAGGTAAATTCTGCATGCTCGTTGATAAAGTGGGCAAACAGAATGTGGCTGACCAATAATGGAACCTGACAATTCTCACAGAGAGGAGCAGAGCGCCTCTCTATGAGATATCCACGAGTAAGACGAGTATGGCCAATGCGAAGACGGGAGTGAGTAGTCTCCCAACCTCGACACTGGTGACAAGAAGACAGCCAGTAACCTATACCCGGTTTAATAGATTGAAGTTTGTTACCGAGCAGAGTAGCCAACGTTGTTGCCAACGGGGGGTGAAGGTGGTAGCTATTGCAGCAAAATAGTCCATAAATGGAAGACACCTCTATTATGAAAACTGTACTGGTCTTGTGCTGCTGAACCACACTAGCAGTGTATCTGCCAGTTCATTGCCCTATATATTCAAATGATCAGGGACCAAAACAATACAATAAAATTTTTTCTTATGCGTGGTAGAGGATTCGGCATAGCCAAAGTTGGATACGAAGGGATAAGGGGTGGGTGATGGGGTTATCAAATTTCTGTATAGCCTTAAAGCACTAAGGGAGTCTGAGAGACCACAAATGATGACAGGCATAGATGTCAATACAGGTAATGCTGCAAGAATGGCATTACAATTCAGCAGTAACAATACTAGCCGAGATAGTAAATGCCATTGTAATGATGCTGTCCGGAAACCACTGCTGTGTATCCTACGCTGTCAGAGACTTAGAGCCATCTGTGTATAACTGCAACGCTGAGAATGAGATTGTAAGTGGCTCAAGATAAAGAGCGGGAAGCTACTCATTGACAGTTGGGCTTTCAAGCAGGGAGTGAGGAATGAACAGACTCAACGCTGGAACTTCCCAGGGTGTGTTAGGAAGAAAAAATGCGATGCGTCATGACTTAAGGAAAGGTGGCAATTGAAGAGAAGACAAGTGCGAATGTATGGCGAAGAGAGAAAGAGGGTCGTGGAAAACAGGGGCGGCGGAACAAAATAATGTCTACTAATATTGGTGACCATTCTAAATGGAAGGATGGCTGAGATCATTGAGAGCTTACACAGTAGCGAAGGGAATGGGCATCACGGCGTATCGGGATAAGGATGGAACATTGCTTGCACAGAGGCTTTTACAGGGTAAGAAAGCGGAAATGCAACCAAGGAATTAAACGTAATCCTTGGTGATGAATGGGGTTAAGGCTAGAGAGAGTAGAGGAGAGGCGCTGAAAAGATCTGGTCACCATAATCAAGTTTCGTAAAATGAGGGTGGAATGTCGGCGTAGAAGAGTTCCGGCGATCAGCTCCCTGAAAGATGGAGCATGGGTTTTTAAGAAGGTTCAGTCAGACTGTGACAAAGTTGCCTTCAGGAGGTAACGTGAGGTTTCCTGGAAACCTACGGTCAAAGAGGAGGCCAGAAACCTGACTATCACGGTTCAGGATACGGGAGCCATAGAGGTACACAAAGGATGATCGGAGATGACAAGCGCGTCTCGTGAAAGTATTTGGAGTTTTGGTCTGGAGAAAAATTTAAACCATGTGTGGTGGCCAATTGGAAACACACGGTCGAACGCATGTGGAGAGAAACTGTAATGAGGCGTCAGTCAGCGGCGGCCAACAGGCAATAGCGAAGTCTTTCAAACATAGAGTTGATGACAAATTATTGATGGAAGAACTAAGATGCAAATCATTTATATTATTAATTCTATCAAAAGAGCGCTAAAGCCACAAAGTGAAATACACCGCTTGCAGGGGCAGGAAGGAAAGCGAGGGCATCAGGGCAAAAGGGAGATCTAGATGAGCAACAGGTACGGATAAACAGCGGGCAGTGGATGGTTGAAAGTGTAAAGGGCAGCAAGAGACTGAACCAGAAAGGGCTGAGGGGAGTGCGAAAGGTATCATCGTGTTGTGGAGTAATCAGTCGTTGTCAAGAAGTCAATGAGAGAGTCAGGATTAAAGGAGGGTCCATGAGCAAGAAGGGAAGGTAAAGAGAGAGTAGGAGGAACGTAGACTCGCGTTGGAGGTAAATTCTGCCGTGCTCGTTTGATAGAGAGGGCAGTCTAACAGATATGTGGCTAATCGATACTGGAAACTTGACACTGCTCACAGAGAGGAACAGGGTGCATCTCATGAGATTAACCATGAGTAGACGAGTGTGGCCAATGCGAAGGCGGGGAGGGAGAGAGTGGTCTCCCAAAACCTCGGCCCCCCCCCCCAACTTGATGGACAAGCGAAGACGGCAGTAGTAACCTTGCCGGTTTATCGATGATGTATGTTACCGAGCAGAGTTGAGATCACAACGTTGTTGCCCAAACGGGTGCCGAATACAGGGTGGGTAAGTATTGCAGCAAAATAGTCAGAAAATGGAACACTCGATAGGGAATTGGAGGTATATAATTGCTGAACCGAGCAGCATCGCAGCAGGGTCTGCTGTTACTTGCCTGTACGTCGTCATGACCGGGACCCCAACAAAATCAATATCTTTATGTTTGTAGAGATACGGCGTAGCAAAAGTTTGGATACGGAGAGAACTAGGGGATGAGATGTATCAAATTTTCGTATAGCTCGGTGAGCTCTAAGGGATGTTTCTGAGACTATACAATGTTGACACAGGCATAGGATGCGATACGAATAAGTGCTGCAAGAATGGCATACAGTTCAGCAGTAAAAATTGCTTGCTGAAGATAGTAAATGCCCTCGTACGACGCTGTCCGGAAAACACTGCTGCGAATCGACGCGTCTGAAGACTTAGAGCCATCTGTGTACACAGCGGTGGCATGAGAATGAGGAGTGGAAGTGATCAAGAAAAAGAGAGCGGGAAGCCACCGTAGGCAGTTGAGCTTTCGAGCAAGGGAGTGAGAAAGAACAGACCCGAACAGCTGGAACTTCCCAGGGGGGTAGGGAAAAGTGAGATGCTACATGAACATATAAAGGTGGTAACTGAAGGGAAGACAAGAGTGAAGTAGGCGAAGAGAAAAGGGACGGAGCAAACAGGGGCGGCGAACGAATAAAGAATGTCTACTAATATCGGTGACCATTCTATAAATGGAAGGATTGTGTAGATCGTGAGAGCGTACATAGTAACGAAGGCTGATGGCCATCACGGCGATCCAGACCAGGATGAACATTTGCTTCTGTATAAGGCTCTCAACAGGAAGAGCGAAAAGCACCAAGGCACAAACGTAACCTTGGTGATGGATAGAGTTAAGGCTAGAGAAGTAGCAGAGAGCCGCGAATAAATCTGGTCACCATAATCGAGTTTCGATAAAACGAGGGCTGAATGTAAGGGCGAGCAAGAGTTCGACTTCAGCTCCCCAAGGAAAGATGAGCAAGGGTTTTTAAGAAGGTCTAGCGGCTGAGACAAGTTGCCTTCAGAGATGTAAATTTGAGTTTTCCAGGATAACCAACGTCAAAGCAGAAGGCCTAGAAACCTGACGTATCTACGTTCGGGAAATGGAGCCATAGAATACAAAGGATGACGAGATAACAGAGCGTCTAGTGAAAGTAATTTGGTGAGTTTTGGTACTTGAAAATTAAACCCATGCTGGTGGCCCAAGTGGGAAACACGTCGACCGAATGCTGGAGAGAAACTGCAATAAGGTGACAGTCAGCGCCTGCACACAAGCAATAGCGAAGTCTTCAACATTGAGTGATGACCAAATAAATGGTGAAGGAACAGAGCCAAATCAATTATACAAGAGAAAAAAGTGTTGGGTGCTTAGAACACATCCTGAGGGAACAACCTTCACTTGGATGAAGTCCGGGAAGAACATATGACTCGAACACCGGAAATGTCTGTCAGTTCAAAAAGTTCTTAGGAAGGATGGTAGATGGCCTCGAGCCTAAGGAATGGGCCTGGCCAAAATATTATACCTCCAAGTTGTGTCATATGCCCTTCTCAAGGTCAAAAAATATGGCAATAACTGAGTATTATTCGCCAAAGGATTACGAACAATACGTATCCAAGCGTAGTAAGGGTCTATGGTAGAACGACCCTTACGAAAGCCATAAAGACTAGCGGAGAACTGGTGTGAGTCTCTAAATACCGACATTAAACGTCGATTTAACGAGGCTCTATCACTTTGCAAACTGCACTAGTAAGAGCGAATGGGCGATAGTGGGAGGCATCATGTCCTGTAGTACTCGGTTTTGCGGAAGGAGAACAATGGCAGTTTCCACAGCTGGGGAAAGAACTTCTTGTGCCCCCCTATAAATTGAAGAGTTAATGAGACTAACAAGCTGACCATGTAAATGTTGTAACATACGAAAGAATGACGTCAGCCGCAGCTTGGCCGATGATCGGCAAGGCTGAGAGCGTTGCCCTCCAGTTCTTGAAGGTAAAAGGCACATTATAACTGTTCTTCTCTGAGAGAATATAAGTCCAAGGGTACTAACTCTCTGGCAGACTTGGAGGAAAGAAACGAGGGGCCATAGATGGAGCCCTCGGGAAATACGGACCAGATGTGTGCCAAGTTCAATGGCAACAGCGAGAGGTTTTGCTACATCAACACCACGACCGTAGAACGGAGCGGTCAGAGAGTATTTACCACTATCAATTTCCCACTTTTCCAGACTGCACTCATAGAAGAAGCAGAGGTATGGTGGAAACCATAGTTCTCGCCAACAAGTGCGTTTAGTTCACGGATGACACGGCGAGCGACAATCGCACGCTTCTGCTTAAAATCAACAAGTTCTCTCAGCGGTTCTATTGTACCTGTACTGCCCCCTGCAGCACGTTTTCAAACGTACGGCACGAGCACAAGCAGGAGACCACCAAGGCACGCACTACGAGAATGCCTGCTGAGGGTTGGGTAATAGAATGAGAAGCTGTGGTATAAACGATGTCGAGAAGATGTGTCGGAGCTCATCAAGGAGGATGAAGAAGGGAACCTCACAAAAAGCAGTGAGGTGTGAGTAAAGATCCAATTTGCCCGATAAAATTGCCAGCTCGAGGGCTACGGAAAGGTGAGTGAATAGGAAGGAGAAGTAAGATGAATCGGAAAAGGATCGCTGCCTGTAAGTCTGCGGTAGAACAGACCAGGTGAAAGTCTAGTGCCCCCCAATGAAAGAGCAACTGATCGATCGATGCAAGAGAGAGTATGAGTACGAGGGATCAAAAATGTGGGAGTACCCTATTTAAAAACATGGGAGGGGGTGAGAGGCGAGAAAGCCTCCAAACTGAAAGGCCACGTGAGTCACAATGAGACCCTCCCAAGAAATGGGGCATTAAAATCACCATTAACAGAAGTGGTGGTGGTAAAGTTAGGGTATTCGATTTTCGAAAGGAGAGAAAGATCATGGTTGGGGTTTCATTCTGGACGTGACGATGCGCGTACCGTTTTGAGAGCGTGAAATAAAATCCTCCCAACATGCGCAGAGCGCTTTCCCAATACTTGGTCGAAAGGAGGCAGAAGAAGAATTTGGTCTTTTTTTTATTTTTTTTATCTTTTATGGCCGATTCCCACCAAGGCAGGGGTGGCCCAAAAAAGAAAAATTTCACCATCATTCACTCCATCACGTTTTTGAAAAAAAGGGGTCTTTACACTACAGTTTTTAAAACTGAAACTTAACCCCCCCCTTTAGAGGCGGACTTTTTATCCCAAATTTCCGGATCCGTGGGCCCTGCCGGGGTTTTCCTGAATCCCTTCTAAATGTTACTTTGCTCACACTCCAACAGCACGTAAAGTTTTAAAAAACCATTTGTCCCATTCACTCCATCAAACACACTCCCATGCTGTGGAATCAAGCCCCACCAAAAACCTCCTTTACCCCCCCCCTCAACCCTTCCTGGGGCCGCCCCCTACCCCCCCTTTCCCTTCCACACAGACGATACTCTTAAATCTTCTGTTTGCTCCATTTCTCACATGTCCGAACCACCTCAACAACCCATCCTCACCCTCTGGACAACATTTTTTTGAAATCCGACTCCTCTAACTTCCAAAAGAATTCTCGCATTATATTCACACCACACATTTCCCTAGAATGAATCCCACTGCCCCCACCTTCTCCTCGCGCAACATTCATCACCCCCCTTAACCTATAAGGCGTTTTAAAACAAACTCTCAACATTCCCCTCTTTGCCCCAAGGACAAAGTTCTTTGTCTCCACAGACTCCCAAGTGACCCCTACTCTTTTTTCCCTCATCAAATTTTAGATTTACTCTCTTTCATAGCCCCTCCCGACCGTCCACTCCCCAAAAATCTGAATTACGCACCTCCCCACTCTTCCCTCCCAAATTTATATTCAATCTTTCTCACCTATCTTTTTTTTTATCCTAAACCTTTCTTTCCTGTATTACCTTTAATTTTTTTTCTTTTTCACACCCCACCCAAAATTCATCCACCAATCTCTGCAAATTCTTTCAGAACTCCCAAGAGCACAGGTCACAGCAAAAAAGGGGCTGTGACAATCCCACTTTGTGTGTGATTTTTTATTTTTAACTCCCCCGCCTCTTGCAAACCCTCGCATTTTTTCTCTTTAAAACCCCCTCTAAAATATTTAAACAACCCCGGTGGGGATCACAATCCGCTAAGGCCCACTTTTACTGGGAAAAAATTTCCCTCTTTCCCACATACTAATTGAGCCTCACATCCTTAAAAACTCTTCACTGTTTCAAACCTACCCCCTACACCATAACTTGCAAAATCTGCCACATTGCCCCCCCATCCACCCTTCATACGCCTTTCCAAATCCATAAATGCCACAAAAACCTCTTTAGCCTTTTCTAAATATGTTCACTTATATGTTTCCTTTTTAACATTACACCCCTCTTCCCAAACCTTGTTCTGCTTCCCGGGGGGGACCCTTTTCTTTTTATTACCTTTCTTTTTCGGTAATTCAACCTTATACCCCAAATTTTCACTTCTTTACCTTTCCTTATTAAAGGCAAAAGATGTCTGCCCTTGCTTTCTTTTATTTTAAATTTGCCCCCTTTTTTCTTACTTTCTTACTTTCTCTCCCGGGTTTCCTTACCCCTTTTTTTCCGCTCGGGAAATTTACCCCTCAAATGGTTCCTTCTCCTGGGGGTTATTCCTCCCCCACCAAATTGGCCCCTTTTAAAAAAATTCTTCCCATTTCCCCAATCCCTTAACTCTCCATTAAAAAAAACTCTCCTCTCCTTTTTTAATGAAAATTCATTTTTTTCTTGGCCCTTTCTTAACTTGTTAATTCACTCCAAAACTTTTCTATTTTCAAAAAAATTTTTTGTAACATCTCACCCCTCTCTCATTTGTTTTTTTAAATTTGCTTCACCACTCTCTTAACCCTTCTTTTTCTCCTATACTTTTCCCCTCCTTGCATCATTCTCTTTGTAAAAACTTCTCATAGAAAAACTTTTTCCCTTTTACTTCTTTACATATCATTCCCCCAATCGCCCCTTTCCCTCCTGCCCCCACTTTCCGTAACCAAAACTTCTCTGAACATTAAACCCTACTTTTTTTAAACCTACCCCATCCTCTTCGCCCCCATTGCCTATCCCTTCATTAGCCATCTATCCTCCAAAAGCTGTTTATATTTACCCTAACTCCCTCCTCTTTTAGTTTTAAACTTCCCTCTTCTTCCCTATGTTCTATTCCCCTTGTATCCCATTACCTTTTACTCTCAGTGGCTACAACTAAAAAGTGATCTGATATATTGTGGCCCCTCTATAAACATGTAATTGAAGTCTATCAACAGTCTTTTATCTACCAAACAAAATAACCCAAATACTGTCTTTTTCCCCCTACATCATATCTTGTATACTTATTTATCCTCTTTTTTTTAAAATATGTTTACCCAAACTAAACCCTTTCTTAAAAGTTCAATCAAAGGGCTCCCAATCTTTTTCACCTGGCCCCAAACTTCCTCCACACCCCTTTTAAAAATTTCTCCTATTTAGCATTCAGGCCCCCCACCACAATTACTCTCTCCTTGGTTTAAAAAACTCCTAACATTACTTAACTCTCCCAAAAAACTCCCCTCTCTCCCCTTTTTTCCCCTCTTCTCAGGTGCAAAAACACGCTTATTATGACCCCTTCTCGCATCCAACCCCTTTACTTTATCCACATATTTTGAATTTTTCACATTCATATTCTCTTTTCTCCTTCCATAAAAAAATCATTTAAATTTCGCTACCCCTTCTTTGCTCTAACTCTCTCAGTACTCCGATTTAAACCCATTTTTTCCCCCATGAAATTCCTACCCCTTGTTTTGTTTCGCTTGGGGGCCAGGACATCCATTCTTTTCATTCATAACATCAGAAATTCATCTGTTTCTTGTCATCCGCACTACATCCACGCACATTTAAGCACCCCAGTTTTATAAAGTTTTTCTTCTTCTTTTTTTTTAGTAAATGTCAAGGAGAAGGGGTTACTAGCCCATTCCCTCCGGCCATTTTAGTCGCCTCATACGACAGTATGGCTTACGGAGGAAAGATTCTTTTCCACTTCCCATGGACAATAGAAGAAAAAAAGAAGAACAAGAGCTATTTAGAAAAAGGAGAAAAACCTAGATGTATGTATATATATATATATGCATGTGCGTGTCTGTGAAGTGTGACCAAAGTGTAAGTAGGAGTTGCAAGATATCCCTGTTATCTAGCATGTTTATGAGACAGAAAAAGAAACCAGCAATCCTACCATCATGCAAAACAGTTACAGGTTTTTGTTTCACAGTCATCTGGCAGGACGGTAGTACTTCCCTGGGTGGTTGCTGTCTACCAACCTACTACCTAAAGTTGGTCTTAAAGTAAAGAATTTAGTCCATTGTGTGGTCCGAAACTGAGGGTGGAGAGGGAGTGCTTGACGTGTCGGTCTTTTCCGAGTAGAATGGGAAGGTAACGAAGGAGCATCATCAGGAGATTGACGTTGGCGTTTAGGAGTAGGACCGGAGTTGGTCCGGCATGAAATGGGCGGGCGATTCGAAAATTGCCGTACCGTAGAGGGAGAAGCCGGAAGCATAGTCAAAGGAGAGCGGAGTTCAGTCAAATCGAAGGAGTCAGTCGAAGCCCCGGTACCTGAAGCGGGTGATTAAACAGTGCAGCAAGAGGTACAGGGCATCAGGAGTGTCCGAAGAGTGTGTCTAAACACAAGGCGGGTCAGAATGGGGTGCGGTATCAAGAAGGGGCCCGGGGGGTAGTGGTTTATGGACTAGGGCTGCCATGGTTAGGTTACTCCTTTGCTTTTTGTTTTTAAGAAAAAAAAAGAAAGAAGAAAAGAAAATAAAAAGAAAAAAAAGGATAAAAAAAGGGGGGAGCGGGGAGGAATAGTTCCCAGGAGGAATGAAAGGGCCGGAAATCTCCCCCCGCCCCCAAAAGAGGACCTAACAACCGCTAGTAGCGCAGATGCAGCATGGAACCCGTGCCATACCCTACCTTCATCCCAGAAAAAACCAGCAATCCGGGATAGCAACCTCACATCTGCCGAGCTACCTCGGTGGACAAAAGAGAGGGCGCCGGATATCCGCCACAAAGCATACCTCTTCGGCCACCACCCCGGAATTCGAAGGTGGCTTCCAGAGATAAACCCCTCGCCCAAAGACACCCAAAGCTACTCCCGGGGTACCCGGGGAGGGATCGGGACATCCCAGGCAATCCAGTTCCACGGCAAACTACGCCCGCCAAGAACCTCAACGGAATGGGATGGACCCCAGTGTCCTTGCCCCTACCTAGGAACTAGCGCGCCTGTGGGAGAAATCCCGAAGGCCAAAAAGAGAAGGGCAAAAGGGAGGGGTGTGAGGAGGAGGAGCAATGGGAAAAGGGGAGGATGGGGAGGATGGGATAGGGGAGGGGAGAATGGGGGGTAATTAGGTTCGGTCTGAGGAAGAAGACCGACAGGGCTAATTCCTCAGACCAAGAGCCTCTTCACCACGCCAAGGAGCCCCCCTTGAAGAGGAGGTGGCAGAAGAGGAAGAAACTTGGGAGGGAACAGGGGAGGAAGGTACAGTACGAGGAGGAGGGTGAACCTCTACACTTGTAACTGAGCCAGTGAGAGGGGGAGAACCAGGGACAGAGACAAGGAGGGTAAAATGAGGTGGAAGATGGGTAGGAGGTGTTAACGGACCTTTTTTGGACTTTTGAGAAGTAGAGGGACGATTGGGAGGAGGTGTCGTACGAGGTCTCGTCGATACTGAGGCTTGTGAGAGAGAACTCGAAGAAGCGAGATCAGACTGAGGCGTTGAAGTAGGGACGTCTGAGCCGAGGACAGCAAAAAGGGTTAGATACAGGAGTGACTATGGGAGAGGTAACCACAGAGGTGGGTTGTAGAAGATAGGATACCAGAAGTGGGGGGACGTTTTGAAACACGGCCAATAAGAAACACGTGGGGGGTTCCCTGGGGGCGGAGATGAGAAAATGCCATGGCATAAGGGAGACCTTCTGTCTCTTTGAGGTAACGGATTTCCCGCTCGTTTAAATAGACTTGACAACGGGAGAGTACGAAGGGTGAGCCTTTATGACAGTTAAGGCAAGAGGGAGATCGATTGCAAGACGTATTAGTATGGTCATCGGCACCACAGACTGGGCATTCGGCGATAGATCTGCAATATTTCGCTGGATGGCCAAATCGCCAGCAATTTCTACACTGTTGTGGTGTAGGGATCACCTTTCGAACTTGTAACGGATGTCCTGCTATATAAACTGAGGATGGGAGTTCTCGGCTGTCAAAAGTTAAACGAGCCACATTGCTAGGGTATCGTCTCCGCCCGTGGGCAGGAAGAACTTAAGTGTCTACCTTGAGGATTGGGAGATCTTGGAGTTCCAGCTGTTCAAGAATGTCAGTGCCACATGTCTGGAAATTTTGTTGAACTATGGTATGGGGCAGAATGACGGTACCACTACAAGAATTGAGGGAATGATGTTTTTCAAGAGTGACAGGAACAGTATCGATATGGGAAAGACGAGAGAGCTCACGAGCCTGGGTAGCATTCTGTACGGTAATGATGCGCATACCGCTCTTAAGAGCATGAAAAGAAATATCTTTACCAACATGGCGTAGGAGTGCCTTGCCAATACTGTGGTCAGAAAGATAGGCAGTAGAGGAAGTCGGTCGTAAAGTGAAGAATTTAGTCCATTGTTCAGTCTGAAACTGAGCGTGGAAATGTAGTGAAGGACGTGTCGATCATTTCTGAGAAGAACGAGAAGGTGGAGAAGTATCATCAGCAGGTAACTGTCGTTGGCATTTAGGTGTGGGACCAGAGTTGGTCTGACGTAGAACGGGTCGGCGATTTGAAAATTGCCACACCATAGAGGGAGAGGCCGGAAGCATAGTCAGAGGAGAGCGAAGGTCCGATAAATCGAAGGAGTCAGTCGAGGCCTCAGTACCTGAAGCGGGTGAGGAAACAGCACCGGCAATAGGTACAGAGGCATGAGGAGTGTCTGAAGAGTGGTCCAAAGACGAGGCGGGGTCCGAAGGGGCCCGGGGGTAGTAGGTGCATGGACTAGGGCTGCCATGGTTAGGTTACTTCTTTCTTTTTGTTTTTAAGAAAAAAAAATAAAAAATAAAATAAAAATAAAAAAAAGAATAAAAAAAAGGGGGGACTGGGGAGGGATAGTTCCTAGGAGTAATGAAAGGGCCAGAAATCTCCCTCCGCGCCCAAGAGGACCTCAGCACCACAAGTAGCGCAGATGCAGCATGGAACCCGTGCCATACCCTACCCATCATGCTAGTAAACTAACAATCCGGGATAGCAACCTCACATCTGCCGAGCTACCTCGGTGGACAAAAGACAGGGCGGCCGGATATCCACCACAAAGCATACCTCCTTTGGCAACCACCCCCGGAATCCGAAAGGTGGCTTCCAGAGATACACCCGTCGCCCGAAAGATACCCAAAGCTACTCCGGGATACCGGAGAGGGATCGGGACATCCCCAGGCGATCCAGATTCCACGGCAAACTACGCCACTGCCAAGAACTCAACGGAATGGGGTAGACCCCGGTATCCTTTCCCCTACCTAGGAACTAGCGCGCCTGTGGGAGAAATCCCAAAGGCCAAAAAGAGGAAGGGCAAAAGGGAGGGGTGGGGAGGAGGAGGAGGAAAGGAGGAAGGGGAGGATGGGATAGGGGAGGGGAGATTGGGGGGTAATTAGGTTCGGTCTGAGGAAGAAGACCGACAGGTCTTCTTCCTCAGACCAAGAGCCTCTTCACCACGCCAAGGAGCCCCCCTTGAAGAGGATTAGTAACATATTTCACTCTCAAGACTGTTATGGTACATTCATTTTATACGTTCTGATGAGTTTTATTTATAAACATTCCTGAAACATTCAACACTAACATGTTTTATCTCCTGAATGTATTTGTGTATGTCTCAAAAGACTGCCTTTTTCACTAAAACATTTCAGACACTGAACACTGATATGGCTTATCTACTGTGTGTACTCTCATATGCCTCAGAAGATGGTGTTTTTCACTAAAACATTTCAGACACTCTGAATAGTGACATGGTTTATATTCAGTATGCACTCTCATATGTCTCACAAGATGGCAATTTTCACCAAAACATCTCAGACACTCTGAACATTTATATGGTTTATCCCCTGTATGTACTCTTATATGTCTCACAAGGCTGCTACTTACACTAAAATATTTCAAACACTTTGAACATTGATATGGTTTATCTCCTGTATGTACTCTCATATGTTTCACAAGATTCTTTTTTTCACTAAAACATTTTATACACTCTGAACACTGATAAGTATATCTGCTGTATGTACTTTCATATGTGTCACAAGACTGCCTTTTTGACTAAAACATTTTAGACACTCTGAACATTGATATGGTTTATCTCCTGTATGTACTCTCTCATGTGTCACAAGACTGCTTTTTGCACTAAAACATTTCAGACACTCTGAACATTGATATGGTTTATCTCCTGTATGTACTCTCATATGTTTAACAAGATTGCCTTTTTCACTAAAGCGTTTCAGACACTCTGAACATTGATACGGTTTGTCACCTGTATGTACTCTCATATGTTTCACAAGACTGCTTTTTGCACTAAAACATTTTATACACTCTGAACATTGATATGGTTTATCTCCTATATGTACTCTCATATGTTTAACAAGATTGTCTTTTACACTAAAGCATTTCAGACACTCTGAACATTGATACGGTTTATCTCCTGTATGTACTCTCATATGATTCACAAGACTGTTTTTTACACTAAAACATTTTAGACACTCTGAACATTGATACGGTTTATCTCCTGTATGTACTCTCATATGATTCACAAGACTGTTTTTTACACTAAAACATTTCAGACAATCTGAACAATGATATGGCTTATCTCCTGTGTGTACTCTCATGTGTGTCACAAGATTGCCTTTTTGACTAAAACATTTCAGACACTCTGAACATTGATATGGTTTATCTCCTGTATGTAATCTCATGTGTGTCACAAGATGGCCTTTTCTACTAAAACAGTTTAGACACTCTGAACACTGATACGGTTTATCTCCTGTATGTACTCTCATATGTGTCACAAGACTGTTTTTTTCACTAAAACATTTTATGCACTCTGAACATTGATATGGTTTATCTCCTGTATGTACTCTCATATGTTTAACAAGATTGCCTTTTTCACTAAAGCATTTCAGACACTGTGAACATTGATACGGTTTATCTCCTGTATGTAATCTCATGTGTGTCACAAGATTGCCTTTTCTACTAAAACATTTTAGACACTCTGAACACTGATATGGTTTATCTCCTGTATGTACTCTCATATGTGTCACAAGACTGCTTTTAGCACTAAAACATTTCAGACACTCAGAACACTGATATGTTTTATGTTCTTTATGTTTTTCCATATCTTTTAAACAATGGTATTTCATTTCAAATATTTTAGTCATGCAACAGTGGTATAGTTAATCTTACTACTGTACTCATGTCTATTTCAAGATATTTTTTTCAACTATTTTGGACACTGAACACAGTTTTCCTTATGAACATATTCTCATGTTAAGATTTATTTAAACAAAACTTTCCCTACTTAAGAACACTAATAAAGTTTATATTGTGTATTAAAACACTACCATAATTTTATTTTTGTATGTTAAAAGAGTAATATATGAACTAGTACAATGCAGATACACTCAACATAATTTTTATTATTATTTTCTCTTGTTTTTAAAGAGATTTTTTCTGAATAATATTTATTACAGTATTACTAGCTTGTATTTTTTTTATTAAATGCCATGCATAGTTAGATAGAATTCCCAATATCAAAAGTAAAATTGTTTAATTAGTAATACTTAGCTAGTTAAAATTTCAAAAGAAAAATAGATGTTGCCTTTCTTGAAGTATAGAAGATATAGTGTCTGGCAAGACACAACCTGGTAGTCTTCCACAAAATACTTCTGCAATATCAGTTGTTGTTCAAGACACTTACACTAGTGCTTCTTGAAGTACTGAAGATATAGTGTCTGGCAAGATACAACCTGGTAGTCTTCCACAAAATACTTCTGCAATATCAGTTGTTGTTCAAGACACTTACACTGGTGCTTCTTGAAGTACTGAAGACATAGTGTCTGGCAAGATACAACCTGGTAGTCTTCCACAAAATACTTCTGCAATATCAGTTGTTGTTCAAGACACTTACACTGGTGCTTCTTGAAGTACTGAAGATATAGTGTCTGGCAAGATACAACCTGGTAGTCTTCCACAAAATACTTCTGCAATAGAAACATGAGTCAGTATAGTACAATATTCCACAATTACCAACAAAACATACTGAACAAGAAAAGAATTTTTTTCTATTATCATGTTTCACTAAATAAAATTGTCACTTTTAACACATTCACTGTCAGTCCCAATATATTATGGCTTAGAAGGCAGTGTCAATACCGTAGTACTATGCCAAAATTCTAGTGGCTTTCAATCTTGCAGGAGATAGCCAGCAGGCCTACATATGAGAGAAAGGGTCTGAGTGGTCAGTACAGTGGTCCCCCCAGTTTGAAAAGTCATCGGTAACTGATAAATCTGGTATCCGAAGCGTTATATCGCAAAAAATTTGCCTCGGCTCCCGTTACAAAACCCAGTATTCCATATGATTCATACGAGACGTGTCCACATGTGGCCTGTATTGCCCCTTGTGTGAGAGTGTTTACAAGCCAGCCAGTGTGCGCGCATATAAGGATACATTCGGTACATTCCATATTATCCATTATATCACTGTTTCTGGTGCTTGTTTCTGCAAAATAAGTCACAATGGGCCCCAAGAAAGCTTCAAGTGCCAACCCTTCGAGACCAAGGGTGCTAATGACTACTGAAATGAAGAAAGAGTTAATTGCAATGTATGAAAGTGGAGTGCGTGTGTCGGACCTGGCCAAGTTGTATAGTAAATCCCAATCAACCATCTCTACTATAGTGAGCAGGAAAATGGCAATCAAGGAAGCTGTTCTTGCAAAAAGGTGCAACTGTGATTACAAAACAGCGATTGCAAGTGTTAGAAAATGTTGAGAGACTGTTACTGGTGTGGATAAATAAAAAACAGATAGCTGGAGATAGCATCTCTCAAGCGATCATTCGTGAAAAGGCTAGGCAGCTGCATGAGGATTTAATTAGAAAAATGCCTGCAACTAGTGGTGATGTGAGTGAATTTAAGGCCAGCAAAGGTTGGTTTGAAAGATTTAAGAATCGTAGTGGCATACATAGTGTGATTAGGCATGGTGAGGCAGCCAGTTCAGACCACAAAGCGGCTGAAAAATATGTGCATGAATTCAAGGAGTACATAGAGGCTGAAGGACAGAAACCTGAACAAGTGTTTGTGCTGAAACAGGCCTGTTTTGGAAGAAATTGCCAAGCAGGACTTACATTACTCAGGAGGAAAATGCACTCCCAGGATATAAGCCTATGAAAGACAGGCTTACTCTGTTGATGTGTGCCAATGCTAGTGGTGATTGCAAAGTGAAGACTTTATTGGTGTATCACTCAGAAACTCCCAGAGAGTTCAGACAAAAGAATATCCTCAAGGCTAATTTGTGTGTGCTGTGGAGGGCAAACACTAAGGCATGGGTCACTAGGGACTTTTTCTATGACTTGTTACACCATGCATTTGCCCCCACTGTGAAAAATGAACCCAATTGAAAAGAAATTAGACCTGAAGTGCCTCCTGGTGTTAGACAATGCTCCTGTCATCCTACAGACTTGTCAGAGCGACTTTGTGGGAACATGAGCTTCATTAAGGTCAAGTTTTTGCCTCCTAATACCACTCCTCTCCTGCAGCCCATGGACCAGCAGGTCATTTCCAACTTCAAGAAACTGTACACAAAAGCTATGTTTGAAAGGTGCTTTGAAGTGACCACAGATACTCTATTGACTCTAAAGGAGTTTTGGAAGTATCAATTTAGTATCCTCAACTGTGTAAACCTTATAGGTAGGCTTGGGAGGGAGTGACTAAGAGGACCTTGAACTCTGCTTGGAAGAAACTGTGGCCAGAATGTGTAGACAAAAGAGATTTTGAAGGGTTTGAGGCTAACCCTGGGAATCCTAAGCCAGTTGAGGAATGCATTGTGGCATTGGGGAAGTCCTTGGGGTTGGAGGTTAGTGGGGAGGATGCGGAAGAGTTGGTGGAGGAGGACAATGATGAAACTAACCACTGATGAGCTGCTAGATCATCTTCAACAGCAAGAGCCCACACCTGAGGAAATGCTTCAGAGGAGGGGATAGAGAAATTGAGGAAGTTGCCTACTTCAAAGATTAAGGAAATGTGTGCAAAGTGGCTTGAAGTGCAAACCTTTTTTGATGAAAATCACCCTGACACAACTATTGCAAGCCGTGTTGGCAACCTGTACACTGACAATGTTGTGAACCACTTTAGGAAAGTCATAAAGGAACGAGAGGTACAGGTCTCTATGGACAGATATGTTGTGCGACAGAAGTCCAGTGACTCTCAAGCTGGTCCTAGTGGCATTAAAAGATGAAGGGAAGTAACCCCAGAAAAGGACTTGCTACCTCAAGTCCTAATGGAGGGGGATTCCCTTTCTAAACATTAAAAACTTCGACACTCTCCCCTCCTCGCATCCCATCAATCATCACCAGATCTTCATTAAAGGTAAGTGTCAATTATTCTATTTTCTTTATTCTATTGTTATTATTGTTATTGTAATTATTCTATTGCTTTAAACTTAATATTTCATGTGGTAAAAGTTTTTTTTTCATACTTTTTGGTGTCTTGCACAGATTAATTTGATTTCCATTATTTCTTATGGGGATAATTGATTTGCTTTCTGATAATTTTGCTTTACGATGAGCTCTCAGGAACGGATTAATAACATGAACCGGGGGTCCACTGTATACATAGTAGGGATGCATTGGATGTGAAAATTTAGATATCCGTGGATGTGGATGTGTATTTGGATGTCTAACCTAGTTATTTTCCAGATGCAAATGCGGATATCTGCTTGCAGTACAATGCAGATGCAGATTGCAGATGTTACATCTTGCCATCCTCCCGGATGCAGATGAGGGTGCGGATTTTGGAGGACAGTCATAGAACACCAGATTTTTTTAACTGTATGACAAATACTCTTGTGAGTGAGGGACTGAACACATCGATTCCAGGCTGAGGGACTGATTACCTCAAACTTCTCTCTTTATGCCTTCCTGCTTTGTATTGGACTGATGAAGCCACTGTGTGGCAAAACGTTTCTTCATCAAAGATTCCAATATTTTGCATAAGTGTCTCAATTCTTCAGGCTGTCAGTTTCCAAACCAGTTATCACATGCTTATTTGTATTTAAACCATTTCAACAATTTAACCATCACTCAAGGACTGCACAACAGGCAGCTCAGTGGGGACCCTGTAGTTAGCTCAGTGGTGACCTGTACTTAGCTCAGTGGTGACCTGTACTTAGCTGGGATGGGAATTAGTGATTATTCTTACTGCAGCTTTTTGTTGAGTTATTATTGGCTTTAGGTGTATTGCCGCAGTTGATCCCCAAGCAAATAGCATAGGTGATGTATGGATAAATGAGTGAATGGTATAGTGTGAGAAGGGCATTCTGCAACACGTAGTATCATATCTTGGAGAGGATCCCAACTGTTTTGGATACTTTTTTTGATATGTGTTGGATATGGGTGCTGAACTTCAGGCTGTTGTCGAGGTATAGGCCTAGAAATTTGCCCTCATTATGTCTGGCAATTAGAGTGCTGTTCATCTTAATGTTAAGTTGCACAGTACCTGCTCTGCTACAAAAACATAATATAGTAGGCTTTGTCAGTGTTAAGTGTATGGTTATTGGCTGTCATCCAAGTTAATATTTTGAGGAGCTCCTCATTAAGAATGGTGTGAGGGTGGCAAGATTAGGGTGAGAGATGACATAAGTCGTGTCATCAGCAAAGAGAATGGGTTTCAGGTGTTGGGATACGTTTGGAAGATCATTGATATAAATGAGGAAGAGCAGGGGTCCAAGGACACTTCCCTGTGGAACTCCAGTATCAAGTGGCTGTGGATTTGAATATGCAAGCACATGGCCTCTTATACCATAATGGTCAAGTTTGTGGAGTAGGATGTCGTGGTTACTGTGTCAAAAGCTTTTCTTAGGTCAATAAAAATTCCTAGCAGATATTCCTTATTTTCCAATGCTGAGTAAAGCAGATCTAGCATTTTTACAATTGCATCATTAGTGCTTTTATTTTTCCTGAATCCAAATTGGCAGGGGTTGAGTATGTTTTGTGCTTATACATCATTAGTAAGGCCTCACCTAAATTATGCAGCTCAGTTCTGGTGTCCATATTACAGAATGGACATAAATTCATTAGAAAACATTCAGCGTTAGAATGACTAAATTAATACATAACATTAGAAATCATCCTTATGAAGAAAGATTGAAGAACCTTAAATTACATTAACTTGTTAGACACAGAATGAGGGGAGACATGATCGAAGTGTATCAGTGGAAGATGGGTATTATAAGGAGGATATAAATAAGGTCTTGAGGATATCTCTCCAAGAGAGAACCCACAGCAATGGATTTAAATTAGACAAGTTTAGATTTAGAAAGGATATAGGAAAGTATTGGTTGGAAATAGGGTAGCTGATGAGTGGAAACAGTCTACCTAGTTGGGTTATTGAGGCTAAAACCTTGGGTAGTTTAAAATTTAGGTTGGATAAATTACAAATCACAATAATGGATTCAAATTAGATAAGTTTAGATTTAGAAAGGATATAGGAAAGTGTTGGTTTAGTGATAGGGTAGTGATGAGTGGAATGGTCTGCCTAATAGGGTTATCGAACCTAAAACCTTGAGTAGTTTCAAATTTAGGTTAGATAAGTACATGAAGGAGAGGGGTTGGATTTGAGGGGGACTTGCACGTGAGTAAATGGAAATGTCAAGGCTTATTGCTTATGTAGCGTTTATTCTCTTAGTGGGTTGGATTTGTGAAAGACCTGTATAATATGGGGCAACAGGCCTATTGTTGAGAAATAAACATGCAAGCTCTGTAGATTAGGTTGTATCTGCCACTTCCTGTTAATTTTGCATGGATGCAGATGCAAATGTGGATATTTATTTCCTTCTTACTACAGGGTGGATGTAGACTCATTGGAGAACATACAGGAGAAAAATGACTAAAATGATTTACTGTGTAAGGAATCTCCATATGAAGATAGACTGAAATTCTTAAATCTCCACTCTTGGAGAGATGCAGAATGAGGGGAGATATAATGAAGTGTATAGTGGATGATGGGCATAAACAAAGGAGATATTAATATAGTACTGAGGGTGTCATAAGAACATTCACTTGAAGACGAAGAAGAACGAGGGGAGAACTTGATCGAAGTGTATAAGTGGAAGATGGGTATAAATAAGGATAAAAAGTAGGATATAAATAAGAATAAAAAAGAGGATATAAATACGATCTTGAGGATATCTCTCTCAAGAAAGAACCCACAGTAATGAATTTAAATTAGACAAGTTTCAAATTTAAGTGCATAGAACAAAAGTTAGGGATAAGATAGGTCCCATTAAAAATAATTTTGGGCATCTTACTGACGAAGAGAATGAAATGTACTCAATTTTAAATAATTATTTTCTCTTGGAATTAATGCATCCATCCTTACTGGTGTTGTGCCAGAGTTGTGGAAGCTGGCTATGTGGTTCGTATATTCAAATCAAGGGATAAGTCCGTTCCATCAAATTACCGTCCAAGAAGCCTGACATCTATAGTGGTAAAGTTACTTGAATCAATTATACCTGACATTATTAAATATAGGTAGTAGGTTGGTAGACAGCAACCACCCAGGGAAGTACTATCGTCCTGCCAGATGACTGTGAAAACAGAAACCTGTAACTGTTTTGCGTGATGGTAGGATTGCTGGTTTCTTTTTCTGTTTCATAAACATGCTAGATAACAGGGATATCTTGCTACTCCTACTTACACTTTAGTCACACTTCACAGACACGCACATGCACATATATATACATACATCTAGGTTTTTCTCCTTTTTCTAAATAGCTCTTGTTCTTCTTTATTTCTTCAATTGTCCATGGGTAAGTGGAAAAGAATCTTTCCTCCATAAGCCATACGTGTCGTATGAGGCGACTAAAATGCCGGGTGCAATGGGCTAGTAACCCCTTCTCCTGTAGACATTTACTAAAAAGAGAAGAAGAAAAACTTTATAAAACTGGGATGCTTGAATGTGCATGGACGTAGTGCGGATGGCAAGAAACAGAAGATTGCTGATGTTATGAATGAAAAGAAGTTGGATATCCTGGCCCTAAGTGAAACAAAGATGAAGGGGGTAGGGGAGGTTTCGGTGGGGGGAAATAAATGGGATTAAATCAGGAGTATCTGAGAGAGTTAGAGCAAAGGAAGGGGTAGCAGTAATATTGAAGGATCAGTTATGGAAGGAGAAAAGAGAATATTAATGTGTAAATTCAAGAATTATGTGGATTAAAGTAAAGGTTGGATGCGAAAAGTGGGTCATAATAAGCATGTATGCACCTGGAGAAGAGAGGAATTGTAGAGGAGAGAGAGAGATTTTGGGAGATGGTAAGTGAATGTACAGGAGCCTTTGAACCAAGTGAGAGAGTAATTGTGGTAGGGGACCTGAATGCTAAAGTAGGAGAAACTTTTAGAGAGGGTGTGGTAGGTAAGTTTGGGGTGCAAGGTGTAAATGATAATGGGAGCCCTTTGATTGAACTTTGCATAGAAAGGGGTTTAGTTATATGTAATGCATATTTTAAGAAAAAGAGGATAAATAAGTATACAAGATATGATGTAGAGCAAAATGATAGTAGTTTGTTGGATTATGTATTGGTAGATAAAAGACTGTTGAGTAGACTTCAGGATGTACATGTTTATAGAGGGGCCACAGATATATCAGATCACTTTCTAGTTGTAGCTACACTGAGAGTAAAAGGTAGATGGGATACAAGGAGAATAGAAGCATCAGGGAAGAGAGAGGTGAAGGTTTATAAACTAAAAGAGGAGGCAGATAGGGTAAGATATAAACAGCTATTGGAAGATAGATGGGCTAATGAGAGCATAGGCAATGGGGTCGAAGAGGTATGGGGTAGGTTTAAAAATGTAGTGTTAGAGTGTTCAGCAGAAGTTTGTGGTACAGGAAAGTGGGTGCGGGAGGGAAGAGGAGCGATTGGTGGAATGATGATGTAAAGAGAGTAGTAAGGGAGAAAAGTTGGCATATGAGAAGTTTATACAAAGTAGAAGTGATGCAAGGAGGAAGGTATATGGAGAAAAAGAGAGAGGTTAAGAGAGTGGTGAAGCAATGTAAAAAGAGAGCAAATGAGAGAGTGGGTGAGATGTTATCAACAAATTTTGTTGAAAATAAGAAAAGTTTTGGAGTGAGATTAACAAGTTAAGGAAGCCTAGAGAACAAATGGATTTGTCAGTTAAAAATAGGAGAGGAGAGTTATTAAATGGAGAGTTAGAGGTATTGGGAAGATGAAGGGAATATTTTGAGGAATTGTTAAATGTTGATGAAGATAGGGAAGCTGTGATTCGTTATAGGGAAGGGGAAAAAAAACTTTTAGGAGCGAGGAAAAGCCGTTTTGGTGTGGGGGAAGTTTTGTGAGGC
>NW_026505361.1:0-17704 GCF_026875155.1 Cherax quadricarinatus
CTTCTACTTTTCTAGAGAGTGCAGTTTCAGGGCCCTTGTCTATCCTCATGGGGAAGGTTTCTGATACATGGGATCATCTTTGTCATCCTCCTTTGTACATTTCCAGAGAATTTATATCCATTCTGTAATACGGTGACCAAAATGTGCAGCATAATCTAAATGAGGCCTAACCAAGGATGTATAGAGTTGAAGAACAACCTGAGGACTCCTATTATTTATGCTTCTTGATATGAAGCCAAGGATTCTATTAGCTTTATTGCGAACACTTATGCACTGTTGTCTTGGTTTCAGATTACTGCTAACCAGAACTCCTAAATCTTTTTCGCAATCCGTAATATTAAGATCTACATTATTTAGTTTATATGTGGCATGGTTATTGTCCTGTCCAACATTTAGAACTTTGCATTTGTCTATATTAAACTGCATCTGCCACTTCTCGACCACTGCATCAGTCTATTCAATCTTCCTGGAGTGCTCGAATGTCCTCGTCAGAATGAATTCGACGGCCTATTTGGTGTCATCGGCAAACTTGCCGATGTCGCTCTTTATGCCCTCATCTATGTCGTTTATGTAGATTGTGAACAGCAGGGGGCCCAACACTGACCCCTGTGGAACACCGCTCGTGACGCTTCCCCACTCTGATTTCTCCCCATTTATGCAAACTCTCTGCTGCCTATTTGTCAACCATGCCTCTATCCAGGAAAAAATTTCTCCTCCTATTCCATGTGCTTTAATTTTCCTCAATAGTCTCTGATGTGGGACCCTGTCAAAAGCCTTACTGAAGTCCATATACACAATATCATATTCGTTACCATGATCTACCTCCTCAAATACCTTAGTGGAAAAAAGTTAATAAATTCGTAAGGCAGGAACGTCCCTTGTTAAAACCATGCTGAGATTCGTTGATTAATTTATGCTTTTCAAGGTGGCTACGAACTGCTCGGCAATTATTGATTCCATAAATTTTCCCACTATGGAGGTTAGGCTTATTGGTCTATAGTTCGAAGCTAAGGACCTGTCACTGTTTTGAAAATAGGTATCACATTTGCCATTTTCCACTTATCTGGCACCATGCCAGTTTGTAGTGATATGTTGAAAAGATTAGCCAAAGGTGTGCTAAGCTCCTCTTTACATTCCTTTAGAACCCTTGCATACAGTTCATCAGGGCCTGGGGATTTGTTAGGTTTTAATTTATCTATTTGCCTAAGGACCATGTCACTTGTGACCCTAATAGTGCACAGTTTATTATCGTCCTGTTCTACATAATTTATCATTACTGGAATATCACTGGTATCCTCCTGTGTAAAAACTGAGAGGAAGTATGTGTTAAAAATTCTACACATTTCCTTATCACTGTCAGTGAGCTGACCCGAGGAACTTTTGAGTGGGCCTATCTTGTCCCTGATCTTACTTCTGTATACCTGAAAGAATCCTTTTGGGTTAGTCTTCGATTCTCTTGCAACTTTAACCTCATAATCTCTTTTTGCTTTTCTAATTCCCTTTTTTATTTCTCTCTTTAACTGAATATATCGATTTCTTAATTGCCCCTCTCCTCTTTTGATTGCCTATATATGCCTCTCTTTTGACCAATCAGAATTTTAAATCTATTGTTCCATCCATTTAGGATCCTTTTTTGTTTGATCTGATTTCCCTATTTGGAACAAATTGACTGAGCAGCTAGAACATGCCCTGGAAAGCATCATATCGGCAACCATCAACCACCTACCTGACCCCTAGTCGGGTCTTTCCAGTTCAGCCCACCTAAGTAATTTTTCAGTCCTATGAAATTCAGCCAAGCGAAAGTCAGGGACGGAGACTTGATTGCCTTTAAATTAGGGAATTCCATGATATGTTAAAACTGGGGTGATTTGTGATCACTCTCCCCAAGCTCATCATTAACCTCAAGATTATTAATTAGTGTTTCCCCACTGGCAAGAACCAGTCAAGGAGGTTATTTCCCCTAGTTGGCTCTGTCACAAACTGTTTTAAAAAACAATCCTGGATCGTATCAAGAAAGTCACCCGACTCTAAATTTCCTGTCAAATTGCTCCAGTCAATCTGTCTATAGTTGAAATCTCCCATTAGCACAACATTTTCGTATGTAGATGCCTTACGAATTTTTGTCCCATAGAAGTTTACTGCACTCCCTATCAAGATTTGGGGCCCTGTAAATCACACCCAAAATTAGTTTTTTCTCGGCCCTCGAGAAGCTGTAACCAAACAGATTCAGTGGCTGACGCTTCTAATTTAATATCTTGTCTAACACAACAATTTAAATTGTCTCTGACATACATCGCTACTCCACCACCTTTCCTGTTGACCCTGTCAGTGTGGAATAATTTATAGCCTTGTATGTGACATTCAGATGGCATTCTCTCTATCTTTCAGATTGAGCCAGGTCTCTGTTATAGCAAATAATATCTATGTTTCCTGCACTTGCAATTATCTTAGCTCATCTATCTTATTTCTAACACTCCTGCTATTAGTATAGTAAACCTTAAGGGAGCTAGTCCCTTGCTGCCCTCTGCTGTCCCCCTTTGTTTTCTGACCTGTTCTATTGTCTTTATTTATAACTTCATGCTGAATGCCTTTTATACATTTACTGTTTCCAACCCTAGTGTTGCAACCTGCTTGTTTCCCACACACACCCATACCTCTATCTTCCATCAGTTTAAAATCATAGCATTTCACCAATGGCCTTCTCAATCGAGTCTGCAAGTGCTACCACCCCCTGCCCCAGAGAGATGAACCCCATCCCTTGCATACATATCATGTTTGCCATAAAAGTTGTTCCAGTTGTCAATGAATGGGATTGCAAGTTCCTTGCAGTATCTGTCTAGCCAGCAATTTACACCAATTGCCCTAGACAACCATTCATTTCCTACTCCCCTTCTAGGCAAGATGCTACATATGATTGGGATCCCTCCCTTAGACTTAATGAAATCTATAGCTGACCTGTACTTATCTAGCAGCTCTTCTCTCCTACCCTTCCCAATATCATTTCCACCAGCACTGAGACAGATAATGGGCTTGTTCCCATTACCTGACATGATATTATCCAGTCTGTTGACAATGTCCCCAACACCAGCTCCAGGAAGCACACTCTATCTCTCATCTTCTTATTCCTATTACAAAAAGCACGGTCAACATATCTTACCTGAGAGTCACCAACCACAAGAATGCGCTTACCTTCATTAGCAGGGCAGTAAGTACCCTTACCTTCACTGGCCACTGAAGTACATTCATCCTGGAGAACAGAAAGCGATTTCCTACCTCAATCTTCACTCTTTAAATTTCCTTACTCTGATGCGCCTCCCATTACTGTGAACAACTCGCCACTTGTAGCAGGTGCTGGGGGTGCACCTCACTGCTGGTAACCCGTTGCTACCTCCCCACCTACAGCCTCCTCACAGTGAGAGACAGACTGCACCTCACTGCTAGAAAACCTCATTCCCCCACATCTCCAACCACCTCACACTCTCTCCCAGGCCCATTGAGGGGGACCTTCAGCCTCCTAATCTCCTCCTGGAGAAGCAGACCTCCTCCTTCAACTCTCCAAACTCAGTTTTTAAAACACTGCAGAAGGCAAGCCATGCTTGGTAACCGTCCACGCTAATCCCCAAAGCAGCTCAGGGTCTGTGACCTCACGTGACGACTGACCACTGAACACTGACGACTGACCACTGAACACTGGCGACTGACCATGAACACTACCACCAGCATGTTTCAGGTCCCCTCCCCTGTACCACTAAACCCGCATCTTTCAGGTCCCCCTCCCCTGTACTACCACCAGCATGTTTCAGGTCCCCCTCCCCGTGTACTACCACAGCATGTTTCAGGTCCCCCTCCCTGTACTACCACCAGCATGTTTCAGGTCCCCCTCCCCTGTTACTACTACCAGCATGTTTCAGGTCCCCCCCCCCTGTACTACCACCAGCATGTTTCAGGTCCCCCTCCCCTGTACTACCAAACCCGCATGTTTCAGGTCCCCCTCCCCTGTACTACCACCAGCATGTTTCAGGTCCCCCTCCCCTGTACTACTACCAGCATCTTTCAGGTCCTCTCCCTGTACTACTACCACCAGCATGTTTCAGGTCCCCCTCCCCTGTACTACCACCAGCATCTTTCAGGTCCCCCTCCCCTGTACTACTACCACCAGCATCTTTCAGGTCCCCCTCCCTGTACTACCACCAGCATCTTTCAGGTCCCCTCCCCTGTACTACCACCAGCATCTTTCAGGTCCCCCTCCCTGTACTACCACCAGCATCTTTCAGGTCCCTTACCCTGCACTGCTTCCAGCAATTTTGGTCACTAAAGATTAAAAAAAAAATTCGGGGGTCACAAAATATTTTATTTAAAAAATTAAAATTAAGTTTATTTTTAAAAAGTTTAAAATGTTGAATTTAAGTTTTGGTTGTTGGGGGTTTTTACATGTATTTAAATAAGATTACAGGTGTAACTAGAATTGTGGCTAGGATTTGGGGCAGGCTCATTTTTATTTTAATTGTAATATAAAAAATTATGAGGTAAGTTGTTTTTTTGGGCAAAGGACTAAATATGTTTTGATTTGCATGTGAAGCTTTTTTTTTGGAAAAGTACATAGCTAGTTTGGGAGTACATAGGATTCATTATTTAAGATTGAGATTAATATTTTTTTTATGGTCAAAGGGGTGAGTGGTGTAATGGAACCCCCGGTGGTATTCGTGTGTTAGTTGATGGGGGTTTATCGGGAGATAAGTGTTTTCAAAAGATAGTTTTGAAGGGTGAAAGTGTTAGTTTTAAGTTTTTGTAGGATTTCCCGATTTGGGCCTTTGACATCATTAATTTTTAAAGGTTTAGTCGGAATGGGGGAAAGTGTAGGATGTTTGTGTTGGTTTATGTGTGGGTTCTGTCAAAATAAGAAAGGTTTTAGGGCAAGGTTGATATTGGAGTTGAAGGTCCCGTGAGTAATTTTCCAAATGTAAGGGGGAGTACGAACAGGGGAAATTTTGATCTGGGGGGGGGGGGTGTTTCCGGGATGGGATTTGTGATTATTCTTTTGATTTTTGTTGGGTTATTATTGGCTTTAGGTGTGTTTTGGTTGTCCCCAAGCACAAATGATAGGTGAGGTATGGTAAAATAATGAGTGGTTTTTGTGGAGAAAGGGATTTTTGGGCAGTGTACTATTTGGGGAGGACCCCAAATTTTTTTGGTATTTTTGGGTTTTGTGTTGGATTGGGTGCGAAATTCAGGGTTTTTGTCAGGGATGGCCAGGAATTTGCCTCATTTGTTGGGAATTTTGGTGTTGTCGATCTTAAAGTTAATTTGTGCATCTCCTGCTCTGCTTACCAATCATAATATAGTAGGTTTTGAGAAATGGTATGGTGATACCGACAAGATGTGGAAAAAGACACCTTATGTTACAGTTTCAGGACATTTATTAAAGGAAAACGTTTCGCCACGAGTGGCTTTCTTCAGTCCTAATACAGAGAAATCTAGAAAACACACATATATATAGTGGTGGGAGCAGGTGAGGTGGAAGCTTGGGTAGAGGTGGTAGTAATAGTAGTAGTAGTAATGGAATAAGGAGGTGAGGTTAGTGAGGGACCTGCTGGCATCAAGTAACACCTTTTCCCAGGATGGGTAATATCCTCTTGCTTTAGTAATTTGAGTTGCAATACTGTAACTACCGGATTTTGTTATAGTGTTACTGACAGAAATTAGTTGCCAGCTTCAATGCTTTTCTCCGTATTAAGTCGTCTTCTTTAATTATACTAGTTTAGCTCTTCATTGAATTTCTTGAGGTGTCCAGAATCGTCTCTTTGTTGAAACCCACATGCGTTTTGCGGTCATCATTTCTGCATTGCATTTTTGTGTTCTGCTATCATATGTCACAGAGTTCTGGCTGTTTCCCATAATATACTTTGTACACTCCCCCACATGGTATAGTGTAGATTCCTGCACTTGTGGCCAGCTTCTTTGCTTGGGTTTTTTGTATTCAGGTTCCTAATAGTAGTTCGAAGAGCTGGTAGATATTTTAGCCAGTTTTCTGTCAAACATTTTTGAAAACATTAGTGGCAACGTTGTGACCGGTAAAACGATGTATCCTTGGGGCTTTTCTTCCTATTGATTGGTGTTGGTCTTGCTGGGATACGTTGTTGCACGTTCCTGCAGTCAGTATGAAGTGTATGGGAAGGTGTAGTGGACTAAAAGAGTTGGTGATGTATGTACATTTTCTTCGAGGAACTGCGACTGGATAATTTCTGTAGGCTCTCAGAATGAAGCCAATAATACCATCTTTTAGTTCTTGTGTCATGGTGTGAGAAGAATATGTAGAAAGTTCATTCTTGTAGCGAGGCTTACGGTAGACTTTATAAAGGAAAGTTTGCTTTCCCTGATGAGTAAGAGAACGTCGAGAAAAGGTAAACTGGTTGTTCATTCTCCCCTATAGAGTAATTTAAGTTGTTGGTTCAGTGTGTTGGATGGGTCGTTGAGGATGCCCTGTACGTCAAGATTTTTGGGTACAATGACCAAAATATCATCTACGTACCGCATCCATTGTAACTGAACGATGGATGTTATTGAGGATCCTTCTTGATTCCGGTCCTCCATATATAAATTGGCAAGGAACTTGCACTAAGGGGAGGATCCCATGGCTAGTACCGAGAGTTGTTGGTACTTTCCACCCGTCGTCCGGAACATATAAATAGGTTATATCGAACAAGAGTTCGACAAGGCTCACAAAATCTTGGCGGGGTACAGGTAACTCATGTATCATCACTTAATCACCCTGCGTAGAAAAGACTCAATGGCTTGATCAACTGGGACATTGGTGAATAAGGCAGTCAAGTCATAAAATTGCAAGTTCTTATCACTCATGTCGAGGGATCCCTGATACGGTTTAGGAGGTACCCGAATGCTTTAGATGAGCCTGACTGATTGTAACCAGAGAGTTTGACAAATATTTCGCAAAACTCCTGCTAGACTGTTGAGGGGCGCTGACCGATACCAGATGTAATGGGTCTCATAGGCACATTTGGTTTGTGGGTCTTTGGTAAACCATAAAGTCTAGCTGACTTGGGGTTGGTTGGGATGTGGCGCAAGAGTTTTTTCCTTCTTCTGATTTCCTGAGTATACTGCGGGTCTTACTGAGAACTGAATCTGTTTTCTTTCCTCCATGCATGCTCGGGGATGGAAGTATGTGTTGGCGTAGTTCAAATATATTCTTGAATTCCATTTTTTTTTTTTTTCCATTAATAACGTAGTCTGTACTGTTGAGGTATGGGATCACTCCTCCTCCTTTGTCCGCTGTGGTGATGAGATTTTCATTATGGTAGCTAAGTGTTTGAGTGTCCTGGATGTAGAGACGAGGAATGACTGGAACGACTAGGTTCAGAAACTGCAGTGCAATAAGTCCCCGAGCATGCATGGAGGAAAGAAACAGATTCTTTTCTCAGTAAGGACCAGCAGTATACTCAGGGAAATCGAAGAAGGTAAAAAAGCTCTTGCGCACATCGCTACCAACCAACACGTCAGCTAGACTTTATGGTTTACCAAAGACCACAAACCAAATGTGCATATGAGAACCATTACATCTGGTTATCGGCAGCGCCCCTCACAGTATGCAGGGTTTTGGCGAATTATTTGGACAAAGATCTGGGTACAATCAGTTCAAGGCTCATTAAAGCATTCGGTAGTGAACTCCTTCAACCGTATCAGGGATATCGACATGTGTGATTAAGAAGCTTGCAAGTTTTGACGTGACTGCCTGATTCTCACCAATGTCCCAGTTGATCAAGCTATTGATCTTATTCGCAGGGTGATTAAAGTAGATACAGAGTTTCCTGTACAACCGCCAAAGATTTGTGAGCCGTGTCGAACTTTGTGTTTCGTTTATAAATGTTGTAGGTTCGTGGTCAGAGTACTAACTAAACTCTTCGGACTAGGCTTGGGATCCCCCCTTAGTGCAGTCTGTGCCAGAATTATATATTTGGAGGACACTGGAATCTAGAAGGATCCTCATTAACATCCCTCGTTCCGTTATTGGATGCGGTACGTAGATGATTATTTTGGCATTTGTACCCAAAAAAATCTTGAACGTACCTAGGGCTATCCTCACAAACACCATCAACACTCTGGGAAACCTAATATAAATTTACTATAGAGGAGGAGAAGGTCAACCAGTTACATTTTATCTCGGACGTTCTCTTACGCACAGGGGAAAGCAAATCTTTTTTTTAAAGTTTACCGGAAGCCTACATACAAGAATGATCTTCTACATTCTCTTCTATCACCATGACACAAGAACTAAAAGAGGGCGGGTGTTATTGGCATTCTTTACTGAGGCCTTAACAGAATTCCAGTCTCCGCATGTTCCTCGAAGAAGAATGTACATACATCACCAACTCTTGTTAGTTCACTAATTTCCCTACACTTCATACGTGACTGCAGGAAACGTAGGCAACACAGTTACTCAGCAAGACAATACACATGATGTAAAATTGAAGAATAAGCTCCTCCAAGTTAACTTCGTGTTCCGTGTCAGCAACGTTGCCACTAATGTTTTCAAAAATGTTTGACAGAAACTGCTAATATATATACAGATCTTCAACCTAATTATTAGGAGACCTGATACATAAAAACCAAGATGATTATGGCACAAGTGCAGGAACTCTAATCACATAAACCATGTGGGGGTGTCTTTGGTGTGTGACAAAGTATATGTTGGGTGAAACAGCCAGAACTTCTGGAATTAGGATTGCAGAATCACAAAAATGCTTGCAGAAATGATGACCGCTATAACGGCATGTGTTTCACATAGAGACGATGCGGCGCACCTCATGACATTCAATGAAGCTAAATTGTTATTAAAGAAGGACGGCTAAGACGGAGGAAAATGCATTGAAGCTGCACTTTAATTTTCTGTCTGTAACTATTTTTAAAGCAAAAATCGGTAGTGTAACAGTATTTTTCAAATAATTTGTCTAAGCATAGAGTGTTATTACCCTACCTGGGAATCTGGTGTTACTTGAGTGCAGGTCCCTCTCTAACCTCACCTCCTTAGTTCGCCATTACTAATACTTACTTTTCACTACCATCTCGCTACCCACGCTTCACCTTCACATGACTCCCACCACTATATATAATGTGTGTATTTTTAGGTTTTCTCTGTATTGGACTGAAGAAGCCACTCGTGGCGAAACGTTTCCTTTAATAAATGTCCTGATCTGTAAATAAGTGTATCTTTTCCACATAGTAGTTTTGTCAGTGTTAAGCGTTAGTTTATTGGCTGTCATCCAAAGTCTGATATTTGATAAGCTATCGTTAACAATTGGTGTTGGGGTGGCAAGATTAGCGGTGAAGGATGAATATGTTCATGTGTCAGCAAAGAGAATGGGTTTCAAGTGTGTTGGGATATCGTTTGGAAGATCATTGATGTATAGGAGGAAGTGAAGGGTCCAAGGAACACTTCCCTGCGGATACTCCAGTATCTAGTGGACCGTGTTGTGATGCTGTGTCTTTAATGGTAAACATAATGTACATATTAGTAAGGTAAGATTTGAAATAAGAAGCGCATAATGGACTTCTTATAACGTAAATAATGTCAAGTTTGTGGAGTAGGATGTCGGGTATACTGTGTACAAAAGCTTTTCTTAGGTCATAAAAATTCCTATTGGGATATTCCTTTATTTTCCTATGATGTGTAAAGCAGTCTAGCATTTTTATGATTGCATCATTAGTGTTTTTTTTTTTCCAAATCCAAATTGGCTGGGGGTTGAGTATGTTTTGTGACTGTTTATAAATGAATATAGTCTCCTGTACACGAGTTTCTCAAAGATTTTTGGATAGCATGGTAGTGTTTGATATTGGCTATGTTGTTTAAGTCTGTAGGGTCACCAACTTTAGTATTGGTGTAGAAACCACCTTGCCATCATTGAGTAGTTTCGGGAAGGTGCTTAGTTTCTAGTGACTTGTTTATAAAAGTAATGAAATTGCATGCGCAGAAAGGATATGGGCCGCTTGGCTTGTACACTGTAATGGTGGGACTTTAGACAGATTTCCCTGAGTTGTTTTTTAGTGACTTTATAATATCGCGTTGAACTTCGAGGGCTCAGTTGGTGCAAGATAGAACGAATTTGGGAAAATTCCCATCTAAGGTAGTCCCCGGCATGGGCATTAGTATGTGGCGATTTTATTGGCGTGATTAGATCCTATGGTTTGAGAAGAAGTCGTTTATCTTGTTAGCTGTTTCAGTGGGATGTTGTGTGTTTTCATTAGGTTTAGTTAGGACAATTTTCTTGTGTTTTTTATTAAGTTTGTGGGTCCCTGTATCTGAGAGAGTGTTTTTCCAGGTCTTTTTTTTATATCTCCGCTCTAGTGTCTGTGTTTCTAATGAGTAGTATAGTTGTTAGGCTTTCTCTTTTTTACTTTGGTGAGATACTGATGATAGTGTTAAGTAATATCTTTGTGTATTAAGCCTGTCTATATTGCTTTTCATTATTGGTGTTTCTATGTCAATGGATTTCTGAATGGTGCTGGTTTGCCATGGGCATCCAGATGCCGTTTGTTTTGTGATCTGTTTCGTTTTTTATAGGACAATGTTTGTTGTATAGTCTAAGTAATTTGTTTAAGAAAAATGTCTGTCAGTCTAAATACCATTGCCTTGGAGAATTCTGTAGGCCAGTCAACAATCTCTAGGTCAGTTGTTGAAACTTCCTTATTGAGGCCTCGTCTTGGAGTCTATTGAGACTTGTTGTATTCAAAGTGGTGGTGTATTAATGTTTGTTTCAGGAGGAAGGTAGGGTTTGTGGTCTGTAGTGCTATCTGTGATTATCCCTGATTTAAGGGGGGCTAGTATATTGGTCCATATGTGGTCTATTATGGTTGCACTTGTCTCAGTAAGCCCTGGTTGGTTTAGTTATTTGTTGGTATGAGAAGTGTGTTGTTCATATTGTTGAGAAATCAGTTACAGGCTGATCATCTAGTAAGCCAAGGTTGATGTTGAAGTCTCCAGCTAAGAGAAGGTGGTGCTTATTCATACTCGCTTTTCGTTAGATTTGTTTTTTGCACTACCATGCTTCAGATTTTGCCAAGGGGTTATTTCATAGAGATCCAAAACCTTCCCTCACTTTTTTTTTTAGGTGAAAATTAGATAATTTTTTCATTCACGCCGGCACTCCAGAATACACCTTTAGTGTACCAGACACTAACAGATTTAACTTTTCTTTTTTTTCAGTGCTGATTTACATGGGCGCATCCGAACCGGGAAGGCCAAGAGTAGGATTGACTGCTAATTTATCTGGAGATCGGGCATTGCTGCATCGATGTAAACAATGATGGCCCTCTTACGACGAGGGGAAGCTGACAGAGCTAAATGCTCATTTGGGTGTGTATTTTGCCCCTGGTTATTTTGTTAAATGCCACCACTATTATTGAATGTCTGCACACATTTTGCAAGACATGTATCGTGCGAAAACCTTCAGACCTCTCGTTTTGTCCCATCTGCGATGTACAGGTTAGTTTTACCAAAACGACAAGTAACATAATTATGACCAGTTTCAAAAACCGGCCTAATCAGTCAGGGTGTTAAAACAGTTCACTTTTGCACTTTTGAAATAATAAATGTATAATCACACAAGATACAAGTATGGATCATATAAGACCTTTCACATTTTCCTCTCTATTTTACAGGTTTCCACAAAACTAAACCCTGTTGTCTTTGCGAGAGGACCGAACATAACAGGATGTTGTGTTTAAACTGGTGCCTGGCTTGTTTAAACTCTGAAATGAATAGAGGTTCTGCTTTTTAAAGAAATCCAGAAGCAGGTGAGTGTTGCGAATACAAGCAACGGATATTACAAGGAAAGATTCGAGTTTTGATGAAGCACTTAAACAAGTTATGCAACCCATCCTCCAAAATTTACTAAGCCACTGTTTCCTCGAGTAAAAATGCCTCCCCTCCCCCCAGTTTTTTTTTTATTTATTTTCTTTACTTTTATCAGAATTGGTTATATTATTTTTCCCAAAGCTAAACCTAAAATAATATTCACAGAAAAGTCGGGTAATGTAGAAAAATACAGAAATTCGCGTTTCTTTTCACACCGTTCTCACACTTTTAGATGCTAACATATTTCTTCAGGAGGAAAGGTTACCCAAACCCTTGGGGGTTTTTAGCTAACCTTATCAAAAATCGAGCACATTTCATAGTTTTTGTCAGTAAGGTGTTGAGATTTTACCACGGTATCCTGCAACTAGTTTTTTGTCTTGTGGAAGTACTAAACCCTTGTGGAAGTATCTTATATTCTACTACACTGAATTATCTACTTCATTTTTTAACCACTTCAACACGGAAATGATTTTTAAATTTCAAGAGCATTTTTAGTGGAAACAACACTATTACAAAAACCATGAATTTTTTTTCCCTCATTGAGTCCGTTGTTTCTATTTTTTTTTTTTTTTAGGTGGAGATAAAACTGAACAGATTTTGAGAGAACGACGTCATTTCTTCCACGCTAAATGAACCAGATATCCTTATCCTTAGAGTACCCCCTGCTACTCCTTCCCTAAACCATTCACATCTTCACCCCATATCTAAAACCTCTGAAGGTCAGTAACGGCCAACAGGAGAAACAGAAGCTAACAGGAGATAAGGATGGAGTAACAGGAGGGAAGGAAGAGGTGAAGAAGGAAGATGGAGGGGAAGAACGAGAGGTGAACGGTATTAAGGTAAAAATTCTTTATTGTCATGTGGAAGAGCTAAACTTATAAATGTGGTACAGCATCTGGGAAATGGGAGGTAACTGAATCTTATCCAGGAAAAGAAGGAAAACTCCAATTCCTTGGATCAAATGGTTCACGGGTATCCGAACCCCCTACCTCCCCTAAGGGTAAAATGGAGAGAAAAATTATATGAAAATACGAGTGTAGTGTTTGGTATAGGGTACTGTGTTAAAAAAAAACTTACACTTTTTCTTTAGACATTGTGTATGCTCATTGTTTTTTGGGTTTTTATGGAGGAATTTTTCCATAAAAATTATCTTTTTTTTTTATAACTGAAAAATAGTTGTACACAGATGTTAGTGATTTTAATTTTTTTATTGTAATTTCTGTTCAAATATATTTTCTCTGTTCTGTGACTTCCATTGAATTATTGAATGTTAAGAAAAAAAAAAAATTTTAAAACCTAGATAATTTCTTAGCATTCTTTTCCTTTAATTCGATGTTGTTCTTTATGGCCAACATAACCAATTCAGAATTTTCTAAAACTGTGCAGTCATTCTTTACATATTTTTGTAAATTCTTTTATAAGTTTTTGGTTAATATCTATCCATTGACGGGGGAGATACTGCCACTGCCTCGATCACTATACCATGTAAGATCTGGCGCTTCAGAAACCAGCAGGGATAGCGAGCATGTTGATAGGAGTGCAGATAAGTGGTTTTTAAAAACTATTTTGCTTTTAAATTAACGCAAACCATATTTGTTTTCCTCAGATGGACATTAAAAGATACCTGAGGTGTCCAGCCCGCAGTGCAGGTGTCACATCTGGAGAAATTCATCCGACTGAAGTACAGTCTGACACCCTTGACTCATAAGGTAAATAATTATTCTCGTTTTACTGAAGCAAATTAAGGTCAGTATGTAAGTACATGTTAGACACATCTTATTGATTTATTCTCCATATTGTTTTCTTTTTTTCTCTCTCATTGATTCACGGTAGACATTATGCATGGTGTTGACTGTTTGGTGGGTGAATTTTTAAATCTGCTGGATGTGGTATACATGTACAAATGGACAGAGGATGCTCCTCTTCGTTTGATGTATACGTTACTGCTATTTTTCCCCAATCACGCAAAAGACCCAGACCGAGTGGAATGAGAGCTCCAGTTACCACTGACCCTGAAGCTCCACCCTCTAAGATTGCAAGAACTCAATCATCCTGTGTTCAGGCATCCCACCTTCATGTGTCGCCACATATGCCAAAAGGGCAAGATGCTTCAAGGGATCAAGAGCGAATGCTCGCCAGTGACAATTGCTGATTCTGGTGATATAAAAATGGAGGTAATAAAATTGATGAAATTCGCCTTCTCCCAAAATACCTTAATAATCACAAAACCAGTGGTGATGCCCACAGTGATTCTGTATGTTCACAGAATCTTCCAAGCACAAAACCTTGTTAACATAAGTTGCAGTAGTACAGGTAGTGCAAAACAGTTGTCTGACTCTGCTCCCACTAGAGGTCGACCAGCTCTTACAACCCCCACATTAGCTACAGCAACACCCCGAGTGGCCTTGGCAAAATATACCTTCACCTGTAACCCCACCTCCAAGCACATCAGTTTCTGTTCAAGTATCAGAACCGATAATGACCTCCCTCACCATAAACCCCATCAGTTACCACTACAACTACCTCCCACAATAGTCTTAGTATTGCTTCAATTGGGAAATGCTAGGATGCACATGTCACACAGCACTGTAAATAACATAACGAAGCTGGCCCTGAAGCCAGTATGTGCTTCAGGTCCATACTTGGAACAAAATGCTGCAACCAATCATTCCAACACGCCCTCGATTGGGCGGGCCTCCAAATTCTCTCGGATAACTGCTGCAACTATTTAAGCCACCAGCTCCAAGATTAGGCCAGTGTACAAAAACTCGCCTTCCTCCACCAGCCAGCAAGAAAATGTCTCCATCTGGTGTGAACTGTCGGGAAATCAAACAGTTTCTGGCCAAGTCTCAATGTACAAGTCGTTTGAGCAGTATTAGTGGACCACCTGTGAAACTTGGTACTACAAAAGTTTCAGTTAAGAGATCAAATGAGGTCATTAAAGATAATGGACAAATTCCTAGTCAGTCAGATACACAGGTAACTAAACCTCAGCTTTCATTTCCCACCCCTAATATATCAACCCAAAAAAAGACACTCAAGATACCCAATGCCCCCCAGATAAGAAACCTAATTTATCTCCTAAAATTCCATCTACTACCTCTAACAGTCCATCCACTACAACAAACTGTTACACCCAAATAACAGGTGGCATTAAGAAGCACCACCTCTACTACCATTGACACTCAAGCTATTCGCATGACTCAAGATTTCCCTGCCAGTGCAATATACATCTGACATTCAGGCTGTTAACCCGTTTTCCTGAAAGCACAGCTCCTCAGAGGATGCACGATATTACAGTCCCGTCTTCCTAATAACCCGTTTTACTCAAAAACCCGCTCTCCCATAACCAACAACCTAATACTCAATCTAATCAGCAATCACCGAACACTCAGGTAAACCAGCGACCTGGCCATCAAGTCAATCGACATCCCCAAGTACCCGGTCACCCAAAAGCCCCCGAATACCCAGGCCAAAAAACGGCCCCAAAACACCCAGACCAATCCCAAAAGGGCCCCAAATATTCAGGCAAACAGCACCCTTCAAATATAAAAACCAGTCAACGGCCCCAAATTTCCCAGCCAATCACGAATCCCCAATTCCTGGCCAATCAACAGCCTCCAAATACTCATCCAGTCAGTCTTCAAATACCCAGGCTAATCAAAAGTTTTCCAAATACCCAGGATAATCAGCAGCCTACAAATCCCCAGGCTAATCAAACAGCCTCTAAATATCCATGTCAATCAACAGTCAAATACCCAAGGTAATCAATCTCCAAATCCCCAGGTCAATCAACAGCTCCCAAATAACAAAGGGCCCAATCCAACGGTCCCCTTCCGCTCAGGCCAATCAGCGACCCCCCAAAATTTCCCATGCCAATCAACGACACCCAAATATCCAGGCCAGTCAACGACCTCCAAATACCCAGGCCAATCAACGACCCGCAAAAAACCCAGACCAATCAACGACCCCCAAATACCCAGACCAATCAACGACCCCCAAATAAACCCAAGGGCCAATCAACGACCCGCTTCTACTCAGGTTAATCATTATCCACCTGCACAGTCCACTCAGTGTTCTGGACACAAAACTCACGTCCCCTTTTGATACCCAACATCTTGGGGAATGAAGGTAGTAAGTGGCCCACTACCCAAAACCAATCAAAAGTTGCCTGGTACCAAATCTAGCCTACATAATTCAGGCGTGCATGTGACTCAGCAAATCAATCAGCAACCTTTGGGCACTCAAACTACTCAAAGCTCCCCAAGTAGCAGTACAAAGCAAAGGCCTGTCAATCCTGTTGCACCAGCAAGTCAGTAATGCTATGCACAAAGACCATGCACAACGGTTCATCGCGTTAAACCTGCAACCTCGCGGTTCAGCGGTTTCAACACCTGCCCTCTTCACGCCCTCCTGGTAGTCCGCTCCCCACAGACCACCTAGTAGTCCAGCACCTTACACCCATTTAGCCAGCACCTCATCGACCACCTAGTTATTTCCAGCACCTCATCGACCACCTAGTAGTCCAGCACCTCATCGCCCAAACCCAGTGTCCAGCACCTCATAGACCATCTAGTAGTCCAGCACCTCATCGCCACCTATTTAGTCCAGCACCTCATCGACCACCTAGTAGTCCAGCACCTCATTCGACCACTAGTAGTCCCGCTCCCCATCGACAACCTAGTAGCCCAGCACCACACTTTACAGCCTAGTACCCAGCTCCCCAAAAAACCTAGTAGCCCATCGCATAAACCCTAGTAGTCCAACTTCCCAGGTACCGTCCAGTAGTCCAGCACCTCACCGAACAAACTGGCAGCACTACACCTCGTTCACACAATACCCTGTCAACACCTACAGTTGCTGGGCCCACACCATCAAGATCAACACCACCCAGAATCACATCATCGACATCGACAGTTTCATTGACACTCGGTAACAAAGAGGCATCACCAGCTTCCAGCTCTCTGGCAAGTATGAGTCATGTTGCAGGGTCCCGCCAGCACATCCATAGTTATACCAAGTGGAAAGTCAACTGGATCAAAGTCTGGAAAAGACATTTACACAAGCCCGTTCTACTCACTCAAAAAAACAGCTCCAATGTTAAGACTTTACTTAGTAAAAAATCAGTCTTCTTTTTGGAAATGAAAGCTTCACCCAAGTCACCGGACGTGGACGTGGTAGCTCTGGATCACAAAACAAATTAAGCATCGCTCAAACCTTAGCCAGTAGGCAACTTCAGCAACGCACTACAGCCTCTTCAACATCCACAAATACCACCAAAAAACCAATGTTGCTGCAACACAAGTTGGCAGACACCAAGTTTTCCAGAGTACAGCTCCCAATGCCAGTGTTTATTCAAACGCAATGGGTGGTGGACTGGTCTCGCCAGCATTAGCAGCCTTTATGGCTTCGGCCTATGGTGATGCTTCTGCACTTAAAGATGTAACTGCCATGAGAAATCTTATCACGCTTAGCCAGACAGCTGCTTGCATTCGGGATTTTTAATCTTGCTGCTATGGTTTTAAAGGGAGCAAAAACTCTTCCTCGTCCTGCAGATCCCACGCCTATTGATCTCTCACCCACATCAAAAGCCGCTCCTCAGTCCCACTTTCTAATGGTCGTGCTCACGCCTCTAAATAGTGCTGCTGTGGCTTCTAGCACCAAAACAACTGGTTTCACCCCACTTCCAAATCGCCATCATCAAAAGCAGACGTCTGCTGATGCTTCTTTCTGCACCAACTATATCACCTCCCACAACCTGAAGTCCCATTACCAAACTTCCCCAAAAACCCTACACCAGTCCAATTCCCTACGGAAAGGAAAGAGCAAAAAGAAAAA
>NW_026505362.1:0-29512 GCF_026875155.1 Cherax quadricarinatus
AAATTTAATTAAAATTTTCATATTTTAAAAAATTTTTATTTTTTATTTTTTAATTCAGGTTTTTTCAAAAAATGCATGAAATATTCAAAATTATTTCTGAATTTCATCGAAATTTTGTGGGTTCTTTGAAAAATATGTAATATACATTAAAATGTTGAAAATGCTCGAAAATTTCAATTCCATCAGCAATTCTGATAAAAAAGTATAAAAATCCATGAATTTTACCTAAAAAATCAGGTTTGTCTGAAAAGTATTCTAAATGCTCTATATCGTCGAAATATGCAGTAAAACATCATTATACCATATTTTTCGATTTTTTTCAATGCTTTTGATATTTTTAAAAAATATTTGAAATACTCAAAATTATTTCTAAATTTCATCAAAATTTTGTGAGTTTTTTGAAAAATATGTAATATACTTTAAAATGTTGAAAAGGCTTGAAAATTTTAATTCCACCAGTAGTTCTGATAAAAAAGTTTGAAAATCCATGAATTTTAGCTAAAAAATCAGGTTTTCTGAAAAGTGTTCTAAATGCTCCCAATCGTCGAAATGTGCAGTAAAACATCATTTTACCATATTTCTCGATTTTTTCAATGCTTCAAGTATTTAATATACTTCAGGTATTTTAAATATTTTATATATTTTTTAAAAATACAAAAATCATTGAAAAAATAAAAAAATGATGTTTTACTGCATATTTCGATGATGTAGAGCATTTAGAACACTTTTCAGACAAACCTGATTTTATAGCTAGAATTCATGGATTTTCAGGCTTTTTTATCAGAATTACTGATGGAATTGAAATTTTCGAGCCATGTCAACATTTTAAAGTATATTACATATTTTTCAAAAAGCATTTAAAATTTCGATAAAATTCAGAAATAATTTTAAATAGTTCATATAGTTTTTAAAAATACTAAAATCACTGAAAAAATCGAGAAATATGGTAAAATGATGTTTTACAGCATATTTCGACTATTTAGAGCATTTAGAACACTTTTCAGACAAATCTGATTTTTTAACTAAAATTCATGGATTTTCAAACTTTTTTATCAGAATTACTGATGGAATTGAAATTTTCGAGCATTTTTAACATTTTAAAGTATATTACATATTTTTCAAAAAGTCCATAAAATATCGATGAAATTCAGAAATAATTTTGAATATTTCATATATTTTTTAAAAATACCAGAAGCATTGAAAAATCGAAAAGTATGGTAAAATGCTGTTTTATTGCATATTTTGACGATTTGGGGCATTTAGAACACTTTTCAGACAAACCTGATTTTTTAGCTAAAATACATGGATTTTTAAACTTTTTTATCAGAATTACTAATGGAATTTAAATTTTCGAGCATTTTCAACTTTATCAAGTATATTGCATATTTTTCAAAAAGCCATTAAAATTTCGATGAAATTCAGAAATAATTTTGAATATTTCATATATTTTTTAAAAATGCCTGAAGCATTTAAAATATCGAAAAATATGGTAAAATGATGTTTTACTGCATATTTCGATGATTTTGAGCATTTAGAGCACTTTTCAATTAAACCTTAGTTTTTTGCTAAAATACATGGATTTTCACACTTGAAATATTCATTGACACAATACTGCAGTAAAATGTCATTTTTTAAGTTACTTTCAGCATAAAATTAAATTCCATCAGTAATTATGATAAAAAAGTTTGAAAAAATATGAACTTTAGCTAAAAAATCAAGTTTGTCTGAAAAGTGTTCTAAAAGCTCTAAATCGTCGAAATATGCAGTAAAACATCATTTTACCGTATTTTTCGATTTTTTTCAATGCTTCATGTATTTCATATATTTCAGGTATTTCATATATTTCATATATATTTAAAAAATACCTAAAGCATTGAAAAAATCGAAAAATATGGCAAAATGATGTTTTACTACATATTTGGTCGATTTAGATCCTTTAGAACTATTTTGAGGACAAACCTGTATTTTTTGCTAAAATTCATGGATTTTTCAAACTTTTTTCATCAGAATACTAATGGAATTGAAACAATTTTCGGCCTTTTCAACATTTTAAAGTATATTACATATTTTTCAAAGTCCATACAAATATCGATTGAAATTCAGAAATAATTGTATATTTCATATAATTTTTTAAAAATACCGGAAACATTGAAAAATCGGAGAAATATGGTAGAGTGATGTTTTAATGCATATTTCGACGATTTAATGAATTAGAAACTTTTCAGACAAAACCTGATTTTTTAGCTAAAATTCATGGATTTTCAACTTTTTTATCAAGGAATTACTGAGGGAATTGAAATTTTCGAGCATTTTTAACATTTTAAAGTATATTACATATTTTTCAAAAAGTCCATAAAATATAGATGAAATTCAGATAATAATTTTTAATATTTACATATATTTTTTAAAAATTAACTGAAGCATTTGAAAAAAAAATCGAAAAGTGTGGTAAAAATGCTGTTTTACTGCATATTTCTGACGATTTGGAGGCATTAGAACACTTTTCAGACAAACCTTGATTTTTTAGCTAAAATTCATGGATTTTTCAACTTTTTTTTTATCAGATCTCTGATGGAATTGAAATTTTCGAGCATTTTTCAAACATTTGAAAGTATATTCAATATTTTTTTCCTCAAACCCAAGCATTTAAATATCCATTGAAATTCAGAAAATAATTTGAATTATTTCACATATTTTTTAAAAATACTGAAGCATTGGTAAAAAATCGAAAAGTATGGTTAAAATGCTGTGTTACTGCATATTTCGACGATGTGGAAGGCTTTAGATCACTTTCAGACAAAACCTGGGGACTTTTTTTAGCTAAAATTCATAAGATTTTTAAACTTTTTTATCAGAATCACTAATGGAAACTGAAATTTTTCCACCATTTTCCACATTTTAAAGTTTTATTACATAATGTTTCAAAAAACTGCCCATAAAACTTTGAGGAAATTCAGAAATTGTGTTTGTTATTTCTTATATTTTTAAAAAATACCTGAGAGCATTGAAAAAATGGTGAAATATGGTTAAATAAAATGTGTTTTATGCATTATTTCGACGATTTTGGCTATTACAACACTTTTCAGAGAAACCTGATTTTTTAGCTAAAATTTTCAGGGTTTTTTTAAAAAATCCCTGAAGCATTGAAAAATCGAAAAGTAGGGTTAAAATGATTTTTACTGCATTTTTCCACGATTTGGGGGCTTTTAGAACACTTTTCAGAAAAAATGATTTTTTTTAGCAAAATTCAGGGTTTTTTAAATTTTTTATCAGAATTACTGATGGAATTGTAATTTTCGAGCTTTTTTTAACATTTTAAAAAGTATATTACTATTTTTAAAAAACCCCCTAAAATATCGATGAAATTTTCAGAAAAAATTTTTTTAATTTTTCTATTTTTTTAAAAAACCTAAAAGTATTAAAAAAAAATCAAAAAAAGTATGGTAAAATGCTGTTTTATTGATATTTCGCGTTTTGGGGCATTTAAAACACTTTTCGGACAACCTGATTTTTCAGCTAAATTCATGGTATTAAACTTTTTTTTTTCAGAAATAGATTAATTAAATTTTTATGGGGGAAAGTAATTTTGATATTTTTGTAGTATTGTGTAAAATAAATTTTCAAGTATTAAAACCTTGTATTTTAGCTAAAAAAAAGGTTTAATTGAAAAGTGCTTAAATGCGGGGAAAATCGTCGAAAATATGCATTTAAAACACATTATAAAAATTTTTTCGATTTTTTCAATGCTTCAGGTTTTTTAAAAAAATGAATGAAATATTCAAAATTTTTTGAATTTCATCGAAATTTTGTGGGTTCTTTGAAAAATATGTAATATACATTTAAAATGTTGAAAATGTCAAAAATTTTAATTCCTCAGCAATTTGATAAAAAAAAATATAAAATCCATGAATTTTTACCCAAAAAATCAGGTTTGTCTGAAAAATATTCTAAATGCTTATTTTCGAAAAAATGCAGTAAAAATTCATTATAATATTTTTCGATTTTTTTTAAAGTTTTGTATTTTTAAAAAATTTTGAAATATCAAAAATTTTTTAAATTTATAAAAAAATTTTTGGTTTTTTTTGAAAAAAAATTTTTTATCTTAAAATGTTGAAAGGCTTTAAAAATTTTTTTTCCACCCGTTTGTTCTGATAAAAAAAGTTTGAAAATCCATGAATTTTAGCTAAAAAATCAGGTTTCTGAAAAGTTTCTAAATGCTCCAATCGTCGAAAATGTGCAGTAAAAAATATTTTACCCTATTTTTTGTTTTTTCAATGCTTCGTATTTAATTTAAAATTCAGGTATTTTTTTAAAAATTTAATATTTTTTTAAAAATACAAAAAAATTGAAAAAAAAAAATGATGTTTTACTGCATATTTCGATGATGTAGAGCATTTAGAACACTTTTCAGAAAAACCTGATTTTATAGCTAGAATTCATGGATTTTCAGGCTTTTTTATCAGAATTACTGATGGAATTGAAATTTTCGAGCCATGTATATTACATATTTTTCAAAAAGCATTTAAAATTTCGATAAAATTCAGAAATAATTTTAAATAGCTCATATAGTTTTTAAAAAATACTAAAATCACTGAAAAAATCGAGAAATATGGTAAAATGATGTTTTACAGCATATTTCGACTATTTTGAGCATTTAGAACACTTTTCAGACAAATCTGATTTTTTAACTAAAATTCATGGATTTTCAAACTTTTTTATCAGAATTACTGATGGAATTGAAATTTTCGAGCATTTTTACATTTTAAAATATATTAATTTTTTCAAAAAGTCATAAAATATCGATTTAAATTCAGAAATAATTTTGAATATTTCATATATTTTTTTAAAAATACCAGAAGCATTGAAAAAATCGAAAAGTATGGTAAAATGCTGTTTTACTGCATATTTCGACGATTTGGGGCATTTAGAACACTTTTCAGACAAACCTGATTTTTTAGCTAAAAAACATGGATTTTTAACTTTTTTATCAGAATTACTATGGAATTTAAAATTTTCGAGCATTTTCAACTTTATCAAGTTATTGCATATTTTTCAAAAAGGGCCCTTAAAATTTCGATGAAATTCAGAAATAATTTTGAATATTTCATATATTTTTTAAAAATGCCTGAAGCATTTAAAATATCGAAAAATATGGTAAAATGATGTTTACTGCATATTTCGATGATTTTGGCATTTAGAGCACTTTCAATAAACCTTGTTTTTTTGCTAAAATACATGGATTTTCACACTTGAAATTTTCATTGACACAATTTTTTTTCAGTTTTTAAAAGTCATTTTTTAAAATTAATTTCAGGGTTTTAAAAAAAAATTCCATCAGTAATTTTGAAAAAAAAAGTTTGAAAAAATATGAAATTTAGCTAAAAAATCAATTTTTTCTTAAAAAGTGTTTTAAAAGCCCAAATCGTCGAAATATCAGTAAAAATCATTTTTTCCGTATTTTTCGATTTTTTTCAATGCTTCATTTTTATTTCATATATTTCAGTTTTTTTCCTATATTTCATTATATTTAAAAAAAAACCTTTTTGAAATTTAAAAAAAAACGAAAAAAAAAAAAGGCCAAAAAGATGTTTTTTCTAAAATTTTTTGGGAAAGATTTTAGATCAATTTTTTGAAAAACTTTTGAGACAAACCTGAAAAAATTTTTTTGTAAAAATTCATGGATTTTTTAAACTTTTTTTATCAGAAAAATCTAATGGAAATTTAAAAATTTTTGGGGCCTTTTTAAAATTTTTTAAAGTATATTACTTTTTTTTAAAAAGGGCCTTAAAAAATCGATGAAAACAGAAATTTTTTTAATATTTCATTTTAATTTTTTTTTAAAAAACCGGAAAAGGCTTGGGAAAAAAAAAAGGGGAAAAGGGGTTTTTTTTGGGAAAATGTGTTTTTTTGGGATATTTTGAAAGATTTGGGAAATTTTTGGGAAAACTTTTCAGACAAACCTAATTTTTTAAGGGAAAAATTTTATGGATTTTCAAACTTTTTTTTCAGATTTTGTTTTTAATTTAAATTTTCGGCATTTTTTAACATTTTAAAGTTATTTTAAAATTTTTCAAAAAGCCCCTTAAATTAACCATGAAATTTTAGGGAAAAAATTTTAAAAATTTTTTTTTTTTTTTTTAAAAAAACCTGAAGCATTGAAAAAAAACGAAATAAGGTGGAAATGGGTGGTTTTTTTTTCATTTTTTCGACGATTTTGGGCATTTTGAACCTTTTTTAGACAAACCCGATTTTTTTAGCTAAAATTCATGGGTTTTTAAACTTTTTTTTTTTCGAATCACTAATGGAACTGAAAAATTTTCCCCCATTTTTTAAAAAATTTTAAAGTAAATTACATATTTTTCAAAAAGCCCCTAAAAAATTTGGGGAAAATAAATTTTTAAAAATTTTTAATATTTTTATATTTTTTTTTTAAAAAAACCTGAAGCATTGAAAAATCGAGAAAAGGTAAAATGTGGGTTTTTCTGCATATTTCGCCGGGTTTTGGCCCATTTACAAACTTTTTTAAAAAAAAACCATTTTTTTAGCTAAAATTCATGGTTTTTTCCAAAATTTCCCGAACATTGAAAAAATCGAAAAGTATTGGTTTAAAAAGATGTTTTTCTGCTTTTTCCCCGTTTGGGGATTTAGAAAAACTTTTAGGGAAAAAACCCGAAATTTTTTTTGCTTTAAAAATTTATGGAATTTTTTAAACTTTTTTATCAGAAATTATAATTGGGAAATTTTAAAATTTTTTAGCCTTTTTACCTTTTAAATATAATTTCATTTTTTTTCAAAAAACCCATAAAATATTTGTTTAAATTTTAGAAATAATTTTTTTAAAATTTCATAAAAATTTTTTAAAAACCTGAATTTTTGGAAAAAAAAAAACGAAAAGTATGGTTTAAAAAGCTTTTTTTTTTTATGGGATAATTTTTGGAAAAAATTTTTTGGGGATTTAGAAAAACTTTTCGGAAAAAACCTGGTTTTTTAAACTAAAAATTTTTGGAAAATTTTTAAATTTTTTTATCGAAATACTGATTGAATTGGGAAAAATTTTGTGAAAGTTTAACCTTTAAAAAATGATATTTTTGTGTTGTATTGTGCAAAAAATTTTTTCAAAATTTTTTTAAAACCCTTTTTATTTTAGCTTTTTAAAAATAAGGTTTTTAATTTAAAAAGTGCTCTAAATGCTGAAAAAACGTCGGAAAAAATGCGGGAAACACATTATACAAAATTTTTTTTATTTTTTTCAATCTTCGGTTTTTTTTTTAAAAAAAAGGATGAAATTCAAAAAATTTTTTCGAATTTCATCGAAATTTTGTGGGTTCTTTGAAAAAATATTTAATATACAATTTTAAAAAGTTTAAAAGGGTCGAAAAATTTCAATTCCACAGCAATTCTGATAAAAAAAGGGATAAAAATCCGGGGAAATTTTTCCTAAAAATCAGGTTTGTCCCGAAAAGTATTCTTAAAAGCTCTATATCGTTTGAAAAATGCAAGTAAAACATCATTTAATATTTTTCGATTTTTTTCCCAAAGCCTTTTTAAATTTTTAAAAAAAATTTTGAAATCTCAAAAAAATTTTTTTTTAAATTTCACCAAAAATTTTTGAGTTTTTTTAAAAAATGTAATATACTTTTAAAAAGTTTTTAAAAAGGGTTGAAAAATTTTTTTAATTTTTCCCCCAGTATTCGTAAAAAAAAAATTTGAAAATCCCCTGAATTTTAGCCCCAAAAAATCAGGGTTTTTTAAAAATTTTCTAAATGCCCCAATCGTCGAAATGTGCAATTTTAAAAAAAAAATCATTTTACCCTATTTTTTTCGATTTTTTCAATGCTTCAAGTAATTTTAAAAAATTCGGTATTTTTTAAAAATTTTATATAATTTTTTTTTAAAAAAACCAAAAATTTATTTTTAAAAAAAAAAAAAAAAATGTTTTTTTAACCCGCATTTTTTCGATGATGTAAGCATTTGAACACTTTTTTAAAAAAACCCGTTTTTTTAGCTAGAATTCATGGATTTTCAGGCTTTTTTATAAGAATTACTGATGGAATTGAAATTTTCGAGCCATGTCAACATTTTAAAGTATATTAATATTTTTCAAACGCATTTAAATATGCGATATTTTATTATTTTATTTAATAATTAGAAATACTTTGAAAAAGTCATATAGTTTTAAAAAATACTAAAATCACTGAAAAAATCGAGAATCCTAGTTAAATGCTGTTTTACCGCATATTTCGACTTTTAGAGCATTTAGAACACTTTTCAGACAAAGCTGATTTTTTTAACTCAAAATTATGGATTATTTTAAACTTTTTTTATCAGAAATCATTGGATGGATTGGAAATTTTCGGAGCATTTTCATCACTTTGAAGGTATATTCCATATTTTTCAAAAAAGGTAATTAAATATCGAAGAATTCAGAAAAAAATTTGAATATTTCGCATATTTTTTTAATAAATACCTGAAGCTTGAAAAATCGAAAAGTATGGTAAAATGCTGTTTTTACTGCATATTTCGACGATATGGAGGCATTAAGAACACTTTTTTCAGACAAACCTGATTTTTTTAGGCTAAAATTCATACATTTTTAAACTTTTTATCAGCATCACTAATGGAACTGAAATTTTCCAGCATTTTCAACATTTAAAAGTATATTTACATATTTTTCAAAAAGCCCCATAAAACTTGAGGAAATTCCGAAATAAATTTGATTATTTCATTATATTTTTTTAAAAATACCTGAAGCTTGAAAAAATCGAGGAAATATGGTAAAAGTGTTTTTTTTACTGCATATTTCGGGCGAATTTGGGGCATTTAGACCACTCTTTCGAAAAACCTGATTTTTTAGCTAAAAATTCATGGATTTTCAAACTTTTTTTATCCGAATCACTGATGGAATTGAAATTTTCGAGCATAATCAACATTTTAAAGTCTATTACCATATTTTTTCAAAAAGTCCATAAAATATCATGAAATTCGAAATAATTTGAAATATTTCATATATTTTTTTAAAAATACCAGACGCATTTGAAAAACGAAAAGTATGGTAAAATGCTGTTTTATTGCATATTTTGGCGATTTGGGGCAATTCAGAACACTTTTCAGAACAAACTGATTTTTTAGCTAATATCATGGATTTTTTAAACTTTTTATCAGATTTACTAATGGAATTTCAATTTTCGAGCATTTTCAACTTTATCAAGTATAATGCATAAATTTTCAAAAAGCCATTAAATTCGATGAAATTCAGAAATAATTTATGAATATTTCATATATTTATTTTTAAAAATGTGAAGCATTTAAAATATCGAAAAAATATGTGTCTGTTATGTTTTACTGCATATTTTCGATGCTTTTGAGCATTTAGAGCACTTTTCAATTTAAACTTAGTGTTTTGACTAAAATTACATGATTTTCACACTTGACTATTCATTGACCACTTACTTCAGTTAAAGTGTCATTTTTTAAGTTACTTTCAGCATAAAATTAAATTCCATCAGTAATTATGATAAAAAAGTTTGAAAAAATATGAACTTTAGCTAAAAAATCAAGTTTGTCTAAAAAGTGTTCTAAAAGCTCTAAATCGTCGAAATATGCAGTAAAACATCATTTTACCGTATTTTTCGATTTTTTTCAATGCTTCATGTATTTCATATATTTCAGGTATTTCATATATTTCATATATATTTAAAAAATACCTAAAGCATTGAAAAAATCGAAAAATATGGCTAATGATGTTTTACAACCATTATTTGGACGATTTAGATCATTTAGAAACACTTTTGAGACAAACTGATTTTTTAGCTAAAAATCATGGATTTTCAAAACTTTTTCATCAGGACTACTAATGGAATTGAAATTTTCGAGCCTTTTCAAAATATTAAGTATATTACATGTTTTTCAAAAGTCCCTAAATATCGATGAAATTCCAGAAATTATTTTGAATATTCATATAATTTTTTAAAAAATCCGGAAACATTGAAAAATCGAGGAATTTGGTAAAGTGATGTTATAGATGCTTTTCGACGATTTAGAGAATTTAGACACTTTTCAGACAAAACCTGATTTTTTTAGCTTAAAATTCATGGTTTTCAACTTTTTTATCATAATTACAGATTTGGAATTGAAATTTTCGAGCATTTTTAACATATTAAAGTTATTACTATTTTTCAAAAGTCCATAAAATATAGATGAAATTCAGAAATAATTTTTAATATTTCATATATTTTTTTAAAAATACCTGAAGCATTGAAAAAAATCGAAAAGTGTTTTACTGCATATTTCGGACGATTTAGGCATTTAGAACACTTTTCAGCAAGCCTGATTTTTTTAGCTAAAATTCCATTGGTTTAAACTTTTTTATCAGAAATCACTGATGGAATTGAAATTTTCCACCATTTTCAACATTTTAAAGTATATTACATATTTTTCAAAAAGCCCATAAAACTTATTTTTTTAAAAATACCTGAAGCATTGAAAAAATCGAAAAGTATGGTAAAATGCTGTTTTACTGCCATATTCGATACGCTTTGGAGCATTTAGAAACTTTTCAGACAACCTGCTTTTTTTTAGCTAAAAATTCATAGATTTTTAACCTGTTTTATCAGAATCACAATGGGAACTGAAAATTTTCCCCATTTTCAACATTTTAAAGTATATTACATATTTTTCAAAAAGCCCATAAAACTTTGAGGAAATTCAGAAATAAATTTGAATATTTCATATATTTTTTTAAAAATACCTGAAGCATTGAAAAAATCGAGAAATATGGTAAAATGATGTTTTACTGCATATTTCGACGATTTTGGCTATTTACAACACTTTTCAGAGAAACCTGATTTTTTAGCTAAAATTCATGGATTTTTCAAAAATACCTGAAGCATTGAAAAAATCGAAAAGTATGGTAAAATGATGTTTTACTGCATATTTCCACGATTTGAGGCATTTAGAACACTTTCAGAAAAAAAACCCATTTTTTTTAGCTAAAATTCATGGATTTTCAAACTTTTTTATCAGAATTACTGATGGAATTGTAATTTTCGAGCATTTTTAACATTTTAAAGTATATTACATATTTTTCAAAAAGCCCATAAAATATCGATGAAATTCAGAAATAATTTTTAATATTTCATATATTTTTTAAAAATACCTGAAGTATTGAAAAAAATCGAAAAAAGTATGTAATGTGTTTTATTGATTATTCGACGATTTGGGGCATTTAGAAACTCTTTTCGGACAAACCTGATTTTCAGCTAAATTCATGGTTTATTCAAACTTTTTTTTATCAGAAATACTGATGGAATTGAATTTTCTGCTGAAAATGTATTAAAATATGATATTTTAGTGTAGTACTTGTGTCAATAAATATTTCAAGTATTAAAACCTATGTATTTTAGCTAAAAAGTAAGGTTTAATTGAAAAGTGCTCTAAATGCTGAAAATCGTCGAAATATGCAGTAAAACATCATTATACAAATTTTTCGATTTTTTCAATGCTTTCAGGTTTTTCACAAAAAAAAAACTGAATGAAATATTCAAAATTATTTCTGAATTTCATCGAAATTTTGTGGGTTCTTTGAAAAATATGTAATATACATTAAAATGTTGAAAATGCTCGAAAATTTCAATTCCATCAGCAATTCTGTAAAAAAAGTATAAATCCATGAATTTTACTAAAATATCAGGTTAGTCTGAATGTATTCTAAATGCTCTATCTCGTTCGAACTATGCAGTCAAACAGCATTATACATATTTTTCGATTTTTTTCAATGCTTTTGATATTTTTAAAAAATATTTGAAATACTCAAAATTATTTCTAAATTTCTAAAAATTTTCGTGAGTTTTTAAAAAAAATGTATAATATACTTTAATGTTGAAAAGGCTTGAAATTTTAATTCCACCAGTTGTTGATAAAAAAGTTTGAAAATCCATGAATTTTAGCTAAAAAATCAGGTTTTCTGGAAAAGTGTGTTCTAAATGCTCCACAATCGTCGAAAATGTGCGGTAAAACATTCATTTTACCATATTCTTTCGATTTTTTCCATGCTTCAAGCTTATTTAATATATTCAGGTATTTTAAATATTTTATAGATTTTTTAAAAATAAAAAATCATTGAAAAACTCGAAAAATGATGTTTTACTGCATATTTCGATGATGTAGAGCATTTAGAACACTTTTCAGACAAACCTGATTTTGTAGCTTAAGTCATGGATTTTTCAGCTTTTTTTATCAGAATTCTGATGGAATTGAAATTTCGAGCCATGTCAACATTTAAGTATATTACATATTTTTCAAAAAGCATTTAAATTTGATAAAATTTCAGAAATATTTTAAAAAGTTTCATATAGTTTTTTAAAAAAAATACTAAAAATCACTGAAAAATCGAGAAATATAGTAAAATGATGTTTTTCAGCATATTTCGACTATTTAGTGCATTTAGAAAAACTTTTCAGTACAACTCTGATTTTTTAAACTAAAATTCATGGATTTTCCAAATTTTTTATCAGAATCATTGATGGGAATTGAAAATTTTCGAGCAATTTTCATCACTTTGAAGTATTTCCATATTTTCAAAAAGGTAATTTAAAGTATCGCTGAATTCAGAATAAATTTGAATATTGACATATTTTTTTAAAATACCTGAAGATTGAAAAATCGAAAAGTCTGGGAACATGCTGTTTTACTGATAGTTCGACGATTTGGAGCATTTAGAACACTTTTCAGACAAACCTGATTTTTTAGCTAAAATTCATACATTTTTAAACTTTTTTATCAGAATCACTAATGGAACTGAAATTTTCCAGCATTTTCAAACATTTTAAAGTATTTACATATTTTTCAAAAGCCCCATAAACTTTGACGGTAAAAGTCAGAAATAAATTTGAATATTTCATATATTTTTTTAAAAATACCTGAAGCATTGAAAAAATCGAGAAATATGGTAAAATGTTTTTTTACTGCATATTTCGACGATTTGGGGCATTTAGAACACTTTTCAGAAAAACCTTGATTTTTTTAGCTAAATTCATGGATTTTCAAACTTTTTTTATCCGAATCACTGATGGAATTGAAATTTTCGAGCTTTTCAACATTTTAAGTCTATTACATATTTTTCAAAAGGCCATAAAATATGATTTAAAATTCAGAAATAATTTTGGATATTTTCATATATTTTTTAAAAATACCAGAAGCATTGAAAAATCGAAAAGTATGGTAAAATGCTGTTTTATTGCATTTTGACGATATGGGGCATTCAGAAACACTGTCAGACAAACTGTTTTTTAGCTAAAATACATGGATTTTTTAAACTTTTTTATAGATTATAATGGAATTTAATTTTCGAGCATTTCAACTATCTCAAGTATATTGCTAATTTTCAAAAAGCCATTAAAATTTCGATGAAATTCAGAAATAATTTTGAATATTTCATATATTTTTTAAAAATGCCTGAAGCATTTAAAATATCGAAAAATATGGTAAAATGATGTTTTACTGCATATTTCGATGATTTTGAGCATTTAGAGCACTTTTCAATTAAACCTTAGTGTTTTGCTAAAATACATGGATTTTCACACTTGAAATATTCATTGACACAATACTTCAGTAAAATGTCATTTTTTAAGTTACTTTCAGCATAAAATTAAATTCCATCAGTAATTATGATAAAAAAGTTTGAAAAAATATGAACTTTAGCTAAAAAATCAAGTTTGTCTGAAAAGTGTTCTAAAAGCTCTAAATCGTCGAAATATGCAGTAAAACATCATTTTACCGTATTTTTCGATTTTTTTCAATGCTTCATGTATTTCATATATTTCAGGTATTTCATATATTTCATATATATTTAAAAAATACCTAAAGCATTGAAAAAATCGAAAAATATGGCTAAATGATGTTTTACTACATATTTGGACGATTTAGATCATTTAGAACACTTTTGAGACAAACCTGATTTTTTAGCTAAAATTCATGGATTTTCAAACTTTTTCATCAGAACTACTAATGGAATTGAAATTTTCGAGCCTTTTCAACATTTTAAAGTATATTACATATTTTTCAAAAAGTCCATAAAATATCGATGAAATTCAGAAATAATTTTGAATATTTCATATAATTTTTTAAAAATACCGGAAACATTGAAAAAATCGAGAAATATGGTAAAGTGATGTTTTAATACATATTTCGACGATTTAGAGAATTTAGAACACTTTTCAGACAAACCTGATTTTTTAGCTAAAATTCATGGATTTTCAAACTTTTTTATCAGAATTACTGATAGAATTGAAATTTTCGAGCATTTTTAACATTTTAAAGTATATTACATATTTTTCAAAAAGTCCATAAAATATAGATGAAATTCAGAAATAATTTTTAATATTTCATATATTTTTTTAAAAATACCTGAAGCATTGAAAAAAATCGAAAAGTGTGGTAAAATGCTGTTTTACTGCATATTTCGACGATTTGAGGCATTTAGAACACTTTTCAGACAAACCTGATTTTTTAGCTAAAATTCATGGATTTTCAAACTTTTTTATCAGAATCACTGATGGAATTGAAATTTTCCACCATTTTCAACATTTTAAAGTATATTACATATTTTTCAAAAAGCCCATAAAACTTATTTTTTTAAAAATACCTGAAGCATTGAAAAAATCGAAAAGTATGGTAAAATGCTGTTTTACTGCATATTTCGACGATTTGGAGCATTTAGAACACTTTTCAGACAAACCTGATTTTTTAGCTAAAATTCATAGATTTTTAAACTTTTTTATCAGAATCACTAATGGAACTGAAATTTTCCACCATTTTCAACATTTTAAAGTATATTACATATTTTTCAAAAAGCCCATAAAACTTTGAGGAAATTCAGAAATAAATTTGAATATTTCATATATTTTTTTAAAAATACCTGAAGCATTGAAAAAATCGGAAATATGGTGTTAAATGATGTGTTTTACTGCATATTTCGACGCTTTTTTTGGCTATTTACAACACTTTTCAGAGAAACCTGATTTTTTAGCTAAAATTCATGGATTTTTCAAAAATACCTGAAGCATTGAAAAAATCGAAAAGTATGGTAAAATGATGTTTTACTGCATATTTCCACGATTTGAGCATTTAGAACCACTTTTCGAAAAACTGATTTTTAGCTAAATTCAAGGATTTTTAAACTTTTTTATCAGAATTTACTGATGGAATTGAATTTTCGAGCATTTTAACATTTTAAAAGTATATAACATATTTTTCAAAAAGCCATAAAATACGATGATGAAAATTCAGAAATAATTTTTAATATTTCATATATTTTTTAAAAATACCTGAAGTATTGAAAAAAATCGAAAAGTATGGTAAAATGCTGTTTTATTGCATATTTCGACGATTTGGGGCGGCATTTAGAAACACTTTCGGGACAAACCTGATGTTTCAGCTAAATTCATGGTATTCAAACTTTTTTTATCAGAAATACTGATTGAATTGAATTTTATGCTGAAAGTAACTTAAATATGATATTTTAGTGTAGTATTGTGTCAATAAATATTTCAAGTATTAAAACCTATGTATTTTAGCTAAAAAGTAAGGTTTAATTGAAAAGTGCTCTAAATGCTGAAAATCGTCGAAATATGCGTTTTAAAAACATCTTATACAATATTTTTCGATTTTTTCAATGCTTCAGGTTTTTTCAAAAAATGAATGAAATATTCAAAATTATTTCTGAATTTCATCGAAATTTTGTGGGTTCTTTGAAAAATATGTAATATACATTAAAATGTTGAAAATGCTCGAAAATTTCAATTCTATCAGCAATTCTGATAAAAAAAGTATATAATCCATGAATTTTACCTTAAAAAATCAGGTTTGTCTGAAAAGTATTCTAAATGCTCTATATCGTCGAAATATGCAGTAAACATCATTCTACCATATTTTCGATTTTTTTCAGCTTTTGATATTTTTTAACAAAATATTTGAAATACTCAATGAATTATTTCTAAATTTCATAAAAATTTTGTGAGTTTTTTGAAAAAATATGTAATATAACTTTAAAAATGTTGAAAAGGCTTTGAAAATTTTAATTCCACCAGTTGTTCTGATAAAAAAAGTTTGAAAAATCCATGAATTTTAGCTAAAAAAAATAGGTTTTCTGAAAAGTGTACTAAATGCTCCCATCGTCGAAATGGGCAGTAAAACATCATTTTACATATTTCTCGATTTTTTCAATGCTTCAAGTATTAATACTTCAGAGTATTTTAATAATTTTATCTATTTTTTTAAAATAACAAAAAATCATTGAAAAAATCGAAAAATGATGTTTTACTGCATATTTCGATGATGTAGAGCATTTAGACCTTTTCAGACAACATCTGATTTTATAGCTAGAATTCATGGATTTTCAGGCTTTTTTTATCAGAATTACTGATGGAATTGAAAATTTCGAGCCATGTCAACCATTTAAAATATTATTACATATTTTTTCAAAAAGCATTTAAAATTTCGATAAAATTCGAACTAATTATTTAAATAGTTCATATAGTTTTTAAAAATACTAAAAGCACTGGAAAAAAAAATCGAGAAATATGGTAAAATGTGTTTTTAAACAGCATATTTCGACTCATTATAGAGCATTTAGAACACTTTTCAGCCAAATTGATTTTTAACTAAAATTCATGGATTTTCAAACTTTTTTAATCAGTATCACTGATGGAATTGAAATTTTCGAGCATTTTCAACATTTTAAAGTATATTCCATATTTTTCAAAAAGCCCATTAAATATCGATGAAATTCAGAAATAAATTTGAATATTTCACATATTTTTTTAAAAATACCTGAAGCATTGAAAAAATCGAAAAGTATGGTAAAATGCTGTTTTACTGCATATTTCGACGATTTGGAGCATTTAGAACACTTTTCAGACAAACCTGATTTTTTAGCTAAAATTCATACATTTTTAAACTTTTATCGAATCACTAATGGAACTGAAATTTTATTCCAGCATTTCAAACATTTTTACCAGTATATGACATATTTTTCAAAATAGCCCATGAAACTTGAGGAAAATTCAGAAATAAATTTGAATATTTCATTATATTTTTTTTCAAAATACCTGAAGCATTGATAAAATCGAGACGAGCAAATGGTAAAATGTTGTTTTACTGCATATTTCGACGATTTGGGGCATTTAGAACACTTTTCAGAAAAACCTGATTTTTTAGCTAAAATTCATGGATTTTCAAACTTTTTTTATCCGAATCACTGATGGAATTGAAATTTTCGAGCATTTTCAACATTTTAAGTTATTTACATATTTTTCAAAAAGTCCATAAATATCGATGAAAAGTCAGAAATAATTTTGAATATTTCATAATTTTTTAAAAATACAGAAACATTTTGAAACATCGAAAAGTCTGGTAAAAATGCTGTTTATTGCAGTTTTGACGATTTGGGGGCACTTTAGAACACTTTTCCGCCAAACCTGATTTTTTAGCTAAAAGACATGGATTTTTAAACTTTTTTATCAGATTACTAATGGAAACTTAAATTTTCGAAGCGGCATTTTCAAACTTTATCAAGTAATAGTGCTAATTTTTCAAAAAAGCCATTAAAATTTCGATGCAATTCAGAAAATAATTTTGAATATTTTATATTTTTTAAAAATGCTGAGAGCATTTAAAATATCGAAAAATATGGTTTAAAATGATTGTTTTACTGCTTATTTCGATGATTTTGAGCCATTTTAGAGCACTTTTCAATTAAAACATTAGTTTTTTGCTAAAAATACATGGATTTTCACAATTGAAATATTTCATTGACACAATACTCAGTAAAATGTTTCTTTTTTAAGTTACTTTCAGATAAAAATTTAAATTCCATCAGTCCATATGATAAAAAAAGTTTGAAAAAAATATGAACTTTAGTAAAATCAAGTTTGTATGAAAAAGTGTTCTAAAAGCCTCTAAATCGTCGAAATATGACAGTAAAACAGCATTTTACATTTTTTCGATTTTTACAAGCCTCATGTATTTCATATATTTCAGGTATTTCATATATTTCATATATATTTAAAAAATACCTAAAGCATTGAAAAAATCGAAAAATATGGCAAAATGATGTTTTACTACATATTTGGACGATTTAGATCATTTAGAACACTTTTGAGACAAACCTGATTTTTTAGCTAAAATTCATGGATTTTCAAACTTTTTCATCAGAATACTAATGGAATGAAAATTATCGTGCCTTTTCAACATTTTAAAGTATATTACATATTTTTCAAAAAGTCCATAAAATATCGATGAAATTCAGAAATAATTTTGAATATTTCATATAATTTTTTAAAAATACCGGAAACATTGAAAAAATCGAGAAATATGGTAAAGTGATGTTTTAATGCATATTTCGACGATTTAGAGAATTTAGAACACTTTTCAGACAAACCTGATTTTTTAGCTAAAATTCATGGATTTTCAAACTTTTTTATCAGAATTACTGATAGAATTGAAATTTTCGAGCATTTTTAACATTTTAAAGTATATTACATATTTTTCAAAAAGTCCATAAAATATCGATGAAATTCAGAAATAATTTTTAATATTTCATATATTTTTTAAAAATACCTGAAGCATTGAAAAAAATCGAAAAGTGTGGTAAAATGCTGTTTTACTGCATATTTCGACGATTTGAGGCATTTAGAACACTTTTCAGACAAATCTGATTTTTTAGCTAAAATTCATGGATTTTCAAACTTTTTTATCAGAATCACTGATGGAATTGAAATTTTCGAGCATTTTCAACATTTTAAAGTATATTCCATATTTTTCAAAAAGCCCATTAAATATCCATAAAATTCAGAAAATAATATTTGAACTATTTCACATATTTTTAAAAATATCTGAGCGTTGAAAAAATGACAAGTATGGTAAAATGCTGTTTTACTGATATTTCGACGCTTGGGAGGCATTTTAGACACACTTTTAGACAAACTGTTTTTTAGATAAAAATTCATAGATTTTTAAACATTTTTGTCAGAATCATACTAATGAATGAAATTTTCCAACATTTTAACATTTTAACGTATATTACATATTTTTTCAAAAAAGCCCATAAAACTTTGAGGAAATTCAAGAAAAATAAATTTAATATTTCATATATTTTTTAAAATACCTGAAGCATTGAAAAAATCGAGAAAGAAAGAAATATAGGTAAAATGATGTTTTTACTGCATAATTCGACGATTTGGCTTTTAAAAACTGCATCTGCAATCTCCGACCACGGCATCAGTCTATTCAAATCTTCCTGGCGTGCTCTAATGTCCTCGTTGAAATGAATTCGCGGCCTATTTTGGTGTCATCGGCCAAAACTTGTTTATGTCGCTCTTTATACCCTCATCAATGTTATCAATTTATGTAGATGGTGAAAAAAACAGGGGGCCAACACTGACCCTGTGTGGAAACCCCTCTCGAGCCGCTTCCCCACTCTGATTTTCCCATTTATGCAAACTCTCTGCTGCCTATTTGTCAACCAATGCTCTTTAGGATAAAAAAATTCTCCTATTCAATGTGCCTTAATTTTCCTCAGTCGTCTCTGACGTGGGACCCTGTCAAAAGCCCTTACTGAATGTCCATATACACATATATATTCATTTCACATGATCTACCTCTCAAATACTTAGTGAAAAAAGTTACTAAATTCGTAATTCAGGAACGCCCCTTGTAAACCCATGGAGATTCGTTTTGATTAATTTGTGCTTTCAAGGGGGCTACGTAACTTGCCTCGGCCAGTTATTGATTCCATAAAAATTTTCCCACTATGGAGGTTAGGCTTATTGGTCTATAGATCGAATCTAAGGACCTGTCACCTCCTTTGAAAATAGGTATCACATTTGCCATTTTACACTTATCTGGCACATGCCAGTCTGTAGTGATATGTCGAAATAGATTAGCAGAGGTTTGTTAAGCTCCTCTTTAATTCCTTTAGAACCCCTGCATTAACAGTTCATCAGTGCCTGGGGATTGTTAGTTTTAATTATCTATTTGCCTAAGGACCATGTCCACTTGTGACCTAATAGTGCATAGTTTATTATCATCATGTTCAACATAATTTTTTATTTCTGAATAATCTATGGTATTTCCTGGAGTAAAAAGTAAGAGGAAGTATGTGTTAAAAATTTAAACTTTCTTATCACTGTCTGGTTGAGCTGATTCCGAGTAACTTTTGAGTGGGCCTATCTTGTCCCCTGATCTTTACTTCTGAATATCTGAAAGAATCCTTTTGGGTTAGTCTTCGATTCTCTTGCACTTTAACTCATATCTCTTTTTGCTTTATTTATTCCCTATTTTTTTCTCTCCTTTAACTGAATATGTTGATTTTTAATTGCACCTCTCCTCTTTTGATTTTGCCCTTTATCTGCTCTCTTGTGACAATGGCTGTTTTACTCTATTGTTAATCATTTATGATCATTTTTGCTTGATTTGATTTCCTTATTTGGAAACTTAAGTTTGTCTGAGCAGCTAGAAACTATACCTGGAAACGTCATATCGGCAAATCATCACCACCTACCTCACTAGAGTCAGGTCATTTCAGTTCAGGCCACCCAAGTAATTTTTCAGTCCTATGGAAATCGAGCCAGCGGAAGCGTCAGGGACAGAGACTTGATTGATTATTAGGGGGAATTCCATGATATATTAAAAACTGATGTGATTTGTGATACTTTCCCTGAGCTCATTTCCATTAACACAAGATTATTAATTAGCTTTTCCCTACTGGCAAGAACCAGTCAAGGCAGGTTATTTTCCTCTAGTTTGGCTCTGTCACAAATTCTTTAAAAAACAATCATAAAATCGTATCAAGAAAAGTCACTTGATATCTAAATTTCTGTCAAAATGCTCCAGTCAATCTGTAGAAAACTTTTCGGACAAATTGATTTTTTAACTAAAATTCAGGATTTCAAACTTTTTTATCAGAATTACTGATGAATTGAATTTCGAGCATTTTTAACATTTTAAAGTATATTACATAATTTCAAAAATTTCCATAAAATATCGCTGAAATTCAGAAATAATTTGAATATTTCATATAATTTTTAAAAAAAAAATACCAGAAGCATTGAAAAATCGAAAAAGATCTGGTAAATGCTGTTTTATTGCATATTTGACGATTATTGGGGCATTTAATCACTTTTCAGGGACAAAACCTGATTTTTTAGCTAAAATACATGGATTTTTAAACTTTTTTATCAGAATTACTAATGGAATTTAAATTTTCGAGCATTTTCCAACTTTATCAAGCATTTTGCTATTTTTCAAAAAGCCTTAAATTTCGAATGAAATTTCAGAAATAATTTTGAAATATTTATATATTATTTAAAAATGCCTCCTGAAGCATTTAAACTATCGAAAAATAATTGGGTAAAATGATGCTTTTACTGATATTTCGATGATTTTGAGCATTTTAGAGCACTTTTCAATTAACCTTAGTGGTTTTTTTGCTAACATACTGGATTTTCACACTTGAAATTTTCATTGACACAATTCTGCAGTAAAATGTCAAAAAATTTTTTTTTTAAGTTACTTTCAGCATTAAAATTAAATTCCATCAGTAATTATGATAAAAAAGTTTGAAAAAATATGAACTTTAGCTAAAAAATCAAGTTTGTCTGAAAAGTGTTCTAAACGCTCTAAATCGTCGAAAATTATGCAGTTAAACATCATTGTACCGTATTTTTCGATTTTTTTCAATGCTTCATGATTTCATATATTTCAGGGTATTTCAGTATTTATATATATTTACAAAAAATTACATAACGCATTGAAAATAATCGAAAAATTATGGCCAAAATGATTGTTTTTACTACATATTTGGTCGATTTAGAATTTAGAACACTTTTGAGACAAACCTGATTTTTAGCTAAAATTCATGCTTTTCAAACTTTTTCATCAGGCTACTAATGGAATTGAAATTTTCGAGGAGCCTTTTCAAATATTAAAGTATAGAACATGTTTTTTCAAGAAAAGTCATAAAATATCGTTGAAAGTTCAGAAATAATTTTGAAGATTCATATAATTTTTTAAAAAACTACCGGGCAAACATTGAAAAAATGAGAACTATGTAAAAGTGATGGTTTTAATGCATATTTCGCACGATTTAGAGGAATTTAGAAAATCACTTTTCAGCAACCTGTTTTTTTAGCTAAAATTCATGGATTTTCAAACTTTTTTATCAGAATTACAGATTGAATTGAAATTTTCGAGCATTTTTAACATTTTAAAGTATATTACATATTTTTCAAAAAGTCCATAAAATATAGATGAAATTCAGAAATAATTTTTAATATTTCATATATTTTTTTAAAAATACCTGAAGCATTGAAAAAAATCGAAAAGTGTTTTACTGCATATTTCGACGATTTGAGGCATTTAGAACACTTTTCAGCAAACCTGATTTTTTAGCTAAAATTCATGGATTTTCAAACTTTTTTATCAGAATCACTGATGGAATTGAAATTTTCCACCATTTTCAACATTTTAAAGTATATTACATATTTTTCAAAAAGCCCATAAAACTTATTTTTTTAAAAATACCTGAAGCATTGAAAAAATCGAAAAGTATGGTAAAATGCTGTTTTACTGCATATTTCGACGATTTGGAGCATTTAGAACACTTTTCAGACAAACCTGATTTTTTAGCTAAAATTCATAGATTTTTAAACTTTTTTATCAGAATCACTAATGGAACTGAAATTTTCCACCATTTTCAACATTTTAAAGTATATTACATATTTTTCAAAAAGCCCATAAAACTTTGAGGAAATTCAGAAATAAATTTGAATATTTCATATATTTTTTTAAAAATACCTGAAGCATTGAAAAAATCGAGAAATATGGTAAAATGATGTTTTACTGCATATTTCGACGATTTTGGCTATTTACAACACTTTTCAGAGAAACCTGATTTTTTAGCTAAAATTCATGGATTTTTCAAAAATACCTGAAGCATTGAAAAAATCGAAAAGTATGGTAAAATGATGTTTTACTGCATATTTCCACGATTTGAGGCATTTAGAACACTTTTCAGAAAAACCTGATTTTTTAGCTAAAATTCATGATTTTAAACTTTTTTATCAGAATTACTGATGGAATTGTAATTTTCGAGCATTTTTAACATTTTAAAGTATATTACATATTTTTCAAAAAGCCCATAAAATATCGATGAAATTCAGAAATAATTTTTAATATTTCATATATTTTTTAAAAATACCTGAAGTATTGAAAAAAAATCGAAAAGTATGGTAAAATGCTGTTTTATTGCATATTTCGACGATTTGGGGCATTTAGAACACTTTTCGGACAAACCTGATTTTTCAGCTAAAATTCATGGATATTCAAACTTTTTTTATCAGAAATACTGATTGAATTGAATTTTATGCTGAAAGTAACTTAAATATGATATTTTAGTGTAGTATTGTGTCAATAAATATTTCAAGTATTAAAACCTATGTATTTTAGCTAAAAAGTAAGGTTTAATTGAAAAGTGCTCTAAATGCTGAAAATCGTCGAAATATGCAGTAAAACATCATTATACAATATTTTTCGATTTTTTTTTCCAATTTGCTTCAGGTTTTTTTCAATAAATGAATGAACTATTCAAAATTATTCTGAATTTCATCGAAATTTTGTCGGGTTCTTTGACAAATATGTATATACATTTAAAATGTTGAAATGCTCGAAAATTTTCAATTCCCCAGACAATTTCTGATAAAAAAAGTATTAAAAATCCATGAATTTTACTAAACAATCAGGGTTTGTTCTGAAAAGTATTCTAATGCTCTATATGTCGAAATATGCAGTAAAAACATCATTATACCATAATTTTTCGATTTTTTTCAATGCTTTTGCTTATTTTTAAAAATATTGAATTACTCAAAATATTTCTAATTTCATAAAAATTTTGTGAGTTTTTTGAAAAATATGTAATATACTTTAAAATGTTGAAAAAGGCTTGGAAAATTTTAATTCACCAGTTGTTTGTAAAAAAAGTTTTGAAAATCATGAATTTTAGCTAAAAAATCAGGTTTTCTGAAAGTGTTCTAATGCTCCCAATCGTCGAACTGTAGCAGTAAAACATCATTATACCATATTTCTCGATTTTTTTCAATGCTTCAAGTATTTAATATACTTCAGGTATTTTAAATATTTTTGTATATTTTTTAAAAATACAAAAATCAGTGAAAAAAAAATCGAAAAATGATGATTTCTGCATAAATTTCGATGTGTAGAGCCTTTAGAACACTTTTTCAGACAAAAACTGATTTTATAGCTCGAATTCATGGGATTTCAGGCTTTTTTTATCAGAATTACTGATGGAATTGAAATTTTCGAGCCATGTCAACATTTTAAAGTATATTAATATTTTTCAAACGCATTTAAATATGCGATATTTTATTATTTTATTTAATAATTAGAAATACTTTGAAAAAGTCATATAGTTTTAAAAAATACTAAAATCACTGAAAAAATCGAGAATCCTAGTTAAATGCTGTTTTACCGCATATTTCGACTTTTAGAGCATTTAGAACACTTTTCAGACAAAGCTGATTTTTTTAACTCAAAATTATGGATTATTTTAAACTTTTTTTATCAGAAATCATTGGATGGATTGGAAATTTTCGGAGCATTTTCATCACTTTGAAGGTATATTCCATATTTTTCAAAAAAGGTAATTAAATATCGAAGAATTCAGAAAAAAATTTGAATATTTCGCATATTTTTTTAATAAATACCTGAAGCTTGAAAAATCGAAAAGTATGGTAAAATGCTGTTTTTACTGCATATTTCGACGATATGGAGGCATTAAGAACACTTTTTTCAGACAAACCTGATTTTTTTAGGCTAAAATTCATACATTTTTAAACTTTTTATCAGCATCACTAATGGACCTGAAATTTTCCTGCATTTTTCAACATTTAAAAGTATATTTACATATTTTTCAAAAAGCCCCATAAAACTTGAGGAAATTCCGAAATAAATTTGATTATTTCATTATATTTTTTTAAAAATACCTGAAGCTTGAAAAAATCGAGGAAATATGGTAAAAGTGTTTTTTTTACTGCATATTTCGGGCGAATTTGGGGCATTTAGACCACTCTTTCGAAAAACCTGATTTTTTAGCTAAAAATTCATGGATTTTCAAACTTTTTTTATCCGATCACTGATGGAATTGAAATTTTCGAGCATAATCAACATTTTAAAGTCTATTACCATATTTTTTCAAAAAGTCCATAAAATATCATGAAATTCGAAATAATTTGAAATATTTCATATATTTTTTTAAAAATACCAGACGCATTTGAAAAACGAAAAGTATGGTAAAATGCTGTTTTATTGCATATTTTGGCGATTTGGGGCAATTCAGAACACTTTTCAGAACAAACTGATTTTTTAGCTAATATCATGGATTTTTTAAACTTTTTATCAGATTTACTAATGGAATTTCAATTTTCGAGCATTTTCAACTTTATCAAGTATAATGCATAAATTTTCAAAAAGCCATTAAATTCGATGAAATTCAGAAATAATTTATGAATATTTCATATATTTATTTTTAAAAATGTGAAGCATTTAAAATATCGAAAAAATATGTGTCTGTTATGTTTTACTGCATATTTTCGATGCTTTTGAGCATTTAGAGCACTTTTCAATTTAAACTTAGTGTTTTGACTAAAATTACATGATTTTCACACTTGACTATTCATTGACCACTTACTTCAGTTAAAGTGTCATTTTTTAAGTTACTTTCAGCATAAAATTAAATTCCATCAGTAATTATGATAAAAAAGTTTGAAAAAATATGAACTTTAGCTAAAAAATCAAGTTTGTCTAAAAAGTGTTCTAAAAGCTCTAAATCGTCGAAATATGCAGTAAAACATCATTTTACCGTATTTTTCGATTTTTTTCAATGCTTCATGTATTTCATATATTTCAGGTATTTCATATATTTCATATATATTTAAAAAATACCTAAAGCATTGAAAAAATCGAAAAATATGGCTAATGATGTTTTACAACCATTATTTGGACGATTTAGATCATTTAGAAACACTTTTGAGACAAACTGATTTTTTAGCTAAAAATCATGGATTTTCAAAACTTTTTCATCAGGACTACTAATGGAATTGAAATTTTCGAGCCTTTTCAAAATATTAAGTATATTACATGTTTTTCAAAAGTCCCTAAATATCGATGAAATTCCAGAAATTATTTTGAATATTCATATAATTTTTTAAAAAATCCGGAAACATTGAAAAATCGAGGAATTTGGTAAAGTGATGTTATAGATGCTTTTCGACGATTTAGAGAATTTAGACACTTTTCAGACAAAACCTGATTTTTTTAGCTTAAAATTCATGGTTTTCAACTTTTTTATCATAATTACAGATTTGGAATTGAAATTTTCGAGCATTTTTAACATATTAAAGTTATTACTATTTTTCAAAAGTCCATAAAATATAGATGAAATTCAGAAATAATTTTTAATATTTCATATATTTTTTTAAAAATACCTGAAGCATTGAAAAAAATCGAAAAGTGTTTTACTGCATATTTCGGACGATTTAGGCATTTAGAACACTTTTCAGCAAGCCTGATTTTTTTAGCTAAAATTCCATTGGTTTAAACTTTTTTATCAGAAATCACTGATGGAATTGAAATTTTCCACCATTTTCAACATTTTAAAGTATATTACATATTTTTCAAAAAGCCCATAAAACTTATTTTTTTAAAAATACCTGAAGCATTGAAAAAATCGAAAAGTATGGTAAAATGCTGTTTTACTGCCATATTCGATACGCTTTGGAGCATTTAGAAACTTTTCAGACAACCTGCTTTTTTTTAGCTAAAAATTCATAGATTTTTAACCTGTTTTATCAGAATCACAATGGGAACTGAAAATTTTCCCCATTTTCAACATTTTAAAGTATATTACATATTTTTCAAAAAGCCCATAAAACTTTGAGGAAATTCAGAAATAAATTTGAATATTTCATATATTTTTTTAAAAATACCTGAAGCATTGAAAAAATCGAGAAATATGGTAAAATGATGTTTTACTGCATATTTCGACGATTTTGGCTATTTACAACACTTTTCAGAGAAACCTGATTTTTTAGCTAAAATTCATGGATTTTTCAAAAATACCTGAAGCATTGAAAAAATCGAAAAGTATGGTAAAATGATGTTTTACTGCATATTTCCACGATTTGAGGCATTTAGAACACTTTCAGAAAAAAAACCCATTTTTTTTAGCTAAAATTCATGGATTTTCAAACTTTTTTATCAGAATTACTGATGGAATTGTAATTTTCGAGCATTTTTAACATTTTAAAGTATATTACATATTTTTCAAAAAGCCCATAAAATATCGATGAAATTCAGAAATAATTTTTAATATTTCATATATTTTTTAAAAATACCTGAAGTATTGAAAAAAATCGAAAAAAGTATGTAATGTGTTTTATTGATTATTCGACGATTTGGGGCATTTAGAAACTCTTTTCGGACAAACCTGATTTTCAGCTAAATTCATGGTTTATTCAAACTTTTTTTTATCAGAAATACTGATGGAATTGAATTTTCTGCTGAAAATGTATTAAAATATGATATTTTAGTGTAGTACTTGTGTCATAAATATTTCAAAGGTATTATAACCTATATTGTATTTTAGCTAAAAAGTAAGGTTTAATTGAAAAGTGCTCTAAAAGCTGAAAATCGTCGAAATATGCAGTAAAAATCATTATAGGGGCGCGGGGTACTAATATTTCTAAAGCCAGTGACGTTCCCTTCGGTGGCGGGTCCTACTGCTTAGGTGTGTACAGCGAGGCGCTCTGGTACATACTGTTACTAAAGCCAGTAGACGTGTACCCTTCGGTGGTCAGGTACCTACTGCTTGGGTGTGTACAGCGAGGCGCTCTGGTACATACTGTTACTAAAGCCAGTAGACGTGTACCCTCGGTGGTCAGGTACCTACTGGCTTAGGTGTGTACCGTGAGGCACTCAGGCTCTTACTGCTCTAAGGCCGGCTCAGCAGCCCCCACATTGGTTTGATGACGCACCCAGTGGTACTGCCGGCCGGCAGGTTAACATTTAACCGCTAGTTTGGCAGGGGCCGCAACAATAGCCATGCTCCTACTGCTACAACCATGCTCCTGGCTGCTGCAGCCATGCTCTTGGCTGCTGCAGCCATGCTCTTGGCTGCTGCAGCCATGCTCTTGGCTGCTGCAGCCAGCGCCTGGCTGCTGCAGCCATGCTCCTGGCTACTGCAGTCATGCTCCTGGCTGCTGCAGCCATGCTCCTGGCTGCTACAGTCATGCTCCTGGCTGCTGCAGCCATGCTCCTGGCTGCTGCAGCCATGCTCTTGGCTGCTGCAGCCATGCTCCTGGCTGCTACAACCATGCTCCTGGCTGCTACAACCATGCTCCTGGCTGCTACAACCATGCTCCTGGCTGCTGCAGCCGTGCTCCTGGCTGCTGCAACCATGCTCCTGGCTGCTGCAACCATGCTCCTGGCTGCTGCTGCCATGCTCCTGGCTGCTGCTGCCTGCTCCTGGCTGCTGCAGCCATGCTCCTGGCTGCTGCAACCATGCTCCTGGCTGCTGCAGCCATGCTCCTGGCTGCTGCATACCTTACCTCGCTTGACCCTTTTAATTGTTAATTCTTTGCTTCTCTCTCATTATCTTTCTGCCATATGACAGAAGTGTTTCTGATCACTGAACGACGTAATGGTCACTTCTGGAGTATATCCGAGAATCTGTCTTTCTGCCAGGTAGCCAGGACACATCTCCATGCAGGTTGCCAGGACACATCTCCCTGCCAGGTTGTTAGGACACAGCTGCCACTCGCTCCTGGGATCAGTTCTGATAGGACGGGTTGTGTCTGGTTCTGCCGCGCTCAGTGTGGCTGGCTGGCGTACTGTAGTTGTATGGTTGTCTTGTGACCCACTGCTGTTCACTGTTGTTCGTTGTCATGACTGTTCTTCTGCTGTCATCTCTGTTGTGGTCTTATTACACTTCTGTGTTGGTGAGGAATATAAGTGGGTTTTTCTATGTTTTTCTTTATTTTTTTGGTATTCTATGAGTTAATACTGGATAACCCCTGCAGTGTCGTTTGCGGTGCAGTCACTGACAGGGCAAGCTCATTAACCAGTGCATGGCTAACGCACTGGCCTGGAGTTTTACGACTCGCTTGCCGCGAGTTCATCCCCACCCGTACCGTGGTTTGTTTAAACCAGCCTACTTATTGTGCTGTGGGCACATTAAGGGAACACTGTATCAATATTTGTGGCCCGAGACTACTCAACATCTTACCAGAAAACATCAGAAACACTGCTGGAACAAGTGTAGAAGTCTTCAAGAGGAAACTGGACAATCATCTTCACCAGGTGCCAAATCAACCAGGCTGTGATGGATGTGTGGGGAAGCGGGCCTCCAGCACACCAGCCCGGTTGACCAGATTAGCACCGCAGC
>NW_026505363.1:0-20546 GCF_026875155.1 Cherax quadricarinatus
CTTGGGGTGAAATTTGCCCCAAATACCAGAAGAACCATGGAAAAATCTTGAAAAAAGGGCGCCAGGAAGCTTACAGCACTTCGCCGTATCTCCCATCTGCTTGACAGTAGGGGTTGCAAGATCCTGGTACGAGGCACAAGTACGCCGCACCTTGAGTATGCTCCACTTTCTTGGTTTGCCTCCCCCCCCTCTCATCTGCGACTGCTTGACAGAGTAGAGAACAGAGCAGACGTCTCACCCTCGCCTGGACCCATCCTGGATAGATCTGTCATTTCAGCAGAGCCTTCAACATGGGAGGGATGTGGGTGGCCTTACTGTTATGTACAAGGCCAATATTGTCAAAATACCACACTTGGATCCACTTCGAGGACACGTGAAACAAGCTTTTATGCCACAAGATGGGCAGAAAGCAGAAATTTCACTCTGGCTGTACCCTTCTCCAGAACATCACTCCATCTGAGATCATACATACCCAGGATGACTAGAGTATGGAACCATTCGTACAGCATATGATGTCAACGAGATAAAGTCAGTTGATCAAATGAAAATGCTGGCCCACAGATGGCTCCAACTTCATCCTGTTTCCTACTTGTATGTCTCATAACAATAAAAATGCTTTCAAATGAGCTGATGTAGGTAACAGCTCTTAGCTTGCCAATAAAGTTGGGAAATTTCCTTAACCTGTAAATAGCTGTCAATAAAGCTAGGGATCCTTAACCTTGTCAAACCCTGTGTAAAAAAAAAAAAGAGAAAGAGAGAGAAAGAAAGAGAAAGAGAGAGAGAAAGAGAAAGAGAGAGAGGGAAAGAGAGAGAGGGAAAGAGAGAGAGGGAAAGAGAGAGAGGGAAAGAGAGAGAGGGAAAGAGAGAGAGGGAAAGAGAGAGAGGGAAAGAGAGAGAGGGAAAGAGAAGAGGGAAGGAGAAGAGAGAGAGGGAAAGGAGAAAGAAAGAGAGAAATACAGAGACAGAAAGAGAGAAAAGAGAAAGAGAGAGAAAGAGAGAAAAAGAAAAAAAAGAGAAAGAAAGAAAGAAAAAGAAAGAAAAAGAAAGAAAAAGAAAGAAAAAGAAAGAGAAAGAGAGAAAGAGAGAGAAAGAAAGCAGGTGGTATTGTGCCTTATACAAGACCACAGACCTACATCCCTGCAGTTGCCTCAGTACCCTACGTCTCTCAAGGGCAGGCACCTTACATGCCCTACACACCCACCACCTCAAGCTGACCACATCATCATGAGGAGCCAGTCTATCAGCATCCTGTCGGCCAACATTAGAGGTTTCATTACAAAATGTTGGAGAGTCACACATAGTTTTGTGAACACTCGACGTCCCGACATGATAGCTGTTGTTGAACCAATTTTGGATGACAGGACTCCAGAAAATTTTGCAAGAATTGCTGGCTACACCTCATGGATGAGAAGAGACAGGCAAGGGCAAGGAGGAGGTGTTGCTGTGTGCTTCTCTAAAAGTGTTCATGCCCGCACATTGATGCTGCCACCCCTACACATCCTGAAATGATGTTCTTCAAGCTCTGCATAAACATTAGTACCTCTGTACTAGCATATGCAATGTACAGACCTCAGTGGCAACATGCAGACCCAAATCAACTTCCTAATGGAAAATTTTGACCCCCTTCTGTTTCAACACAACTGTCAACATATCACAATTTTTTGGGTTTGACCTCAACAAGCACCTTAATACAGAGGGACTTTGATGACCTTCTTGCAGTGTTTGACATGAGAAAAACTTTGTTGATTTCCCTACTCACATCTCTGGCTCCTCCCTTGACCCAGCAGTGAGTGATCTGGCAGAAGGCATAGTCACTTGTCAACCCCTAGGCTATGTTGGATCGTCTGACCACATGGCTGTTTTTTACGACACTTAAGATCCCAACAGAACAAGGTGAGGAGTCCACACGCACAACCTGGCTATGGGAAAGAGGTAATTGGCCAGCCCTTTGCTCTGAGCTCACCACCACCGATTGAAATGCTCTTCTCCAAGGGGATGTTGACAACCAAGTGAAAGCCTTCACTGACACATCCTTAATCTACAACAAGAACACATTCCTCACTGGCAATATGTGACGAAGCCTAGAGATCAGCCTTGGTTTGGCTTTCGTTGTAGAGAGAGGCTGTTTCTCCCAAAGGGAAACAAAGCATGGCAAAAGGTATAAGGGGACATCCTCCCACTATAACAGGAACGTGAACTTGAAAGCCGGTAGGCATATGGGTTGTTTTTTCAAAAGGGGGCCATTGTTTAATTTGGGAGGTGGACACTAAAAAAAAAGTTAGTATCAGGTGGGGGGGGGGGTTGGGCCCTTCCAAAAAACCTGGGGGTTCCCTGGCAAGGAAAGACAAGGTTTTCCCTGATGAATTTAATTCCCCCTCAAAATCGACAGGATGGGACCACCCTACTAGTAGTCAAGAGAAGGCGGACCTCTTTGCTGAAAAAACTTTGCTACCAAAATGCAAGTTCCTGACCCAGAAAGGGGCCCTCCTTGGCTAGCCAAAAAACCTGTGTAAAAAACTGTCAGGGGTGAAAATTAAGACAGGAGGAGGTGCATTTCCTACTTAAATCATTTGGGACCAAGAAAAGGCTGGGGGCCCCAAGCCCAAGTTTGACCCCAAGATTGTTGAAAAAGATGTGCAGACCAGCTAGCAGCACCTCTAACTCGACCCTTTCAGCACTGTGGGACGGTAAAGGGCCCCTCTCTTTTGGAAAGGGGCCGAATGTAGCCCCTTGTTCAAAAAAAGAAGGCAGAGCAAAACCCGAAAACTACAAAACTTTTGTAAACCCCTGTCAACCACTGGTAAGATCTTGAGAACAAAAAAAAAATTTCCCCCCCAAGACAAAAGGGCAGATTTTTTTGGGACTACCCCCATACTTTTGTGATCGCTTTATGGTTTCGGGAAAAGGTTATTTGGGCTGTTTGATCTTTTTTTAAAACCCTCCCCTAATTTGGCCCAGTCACTGGTTTAACCCCAAAGTCAGCTGTGTGGAAAGCATGGACATTGCGGGCTTTCGCCCGGGGTGGGGCCCGGGGCCTTTTACCCAAAAATTTTCAAGCACGGGGGAAATTTGCGGGCTCTACGCTAGGGTTCCTCAGTGGGTTACCTTCATGGTAGATTCAAAAGTTTTGTTCTAAATGGAAGGGAAACAGCAAGACATCCTATTGGGGAAAAGTGTTCCAAAAGGGGAAAGCGGGCTGGGTCCATTGTTATGGTTTGTCTTTTTCAACGACTTTCATCTTTCCCAAAATTCACCATGCATATCAAAACACGGGACCTGAACCTTTTTTCCAAGAGAAGAAATGCCAGCTGTTACGCTAATAAAATTCCCCCAAAGCAGAGCATATCAGCGGGGGGAAAAATAGATGGAAAATTTTACATTTGCCCTGGGGAAAAACGAAAAAGATGATGTCTCTGGGCCCATGATGATAACCCGGGTGCGTGAAAGGGAAATGAATGGGGGGATTTTGGGGACCTGGAAAAGAATTTGAATCCTTGGGGGGGAAAATTTGACTCCAAACACCCATGAAAAACCCCATGTTTTTAAATCTTCCCAAAAAAGGGCCCAGCCAGGAAGCTTACAGCACTTCCCCGTATCCCCTTTGCTTGACCGTGGGGGTTTGCAAGATCCTAAACGGGGGCCAAAAGTACGCCGCCCCCTTGAGTATGCCCCACTTTCTTGGTTTGCCTGCCCCCCCCTCTCATTGCGACTGCGACAGAGTAGAAACGAGCAAGAGGGGTCTCTTCTCCGCCTGGCCCCCTTTCCTGGATAGATCTGTCTTTTTCAGCAGAGCCTTAAACAAAAAGGGGGGTTGTGGGTGGCCTTACTGTTTTTGTAAAAGGGCCAATATTGCCAAAATCCCAACACTTGGTTCCACTTCGAGGACAGGGGTTAAACAAGCTTTTATGCCACAAGAGGGGCAAAAGCAGCAACTTCACCCCTGGCTGTACCCTTCTCCAAACATTAAACTCCATCTGGATCATATTTCCCCAGGAAACTAGAGTTTGGAACACTTTTCGTACCGGGCATAATAAAGTAACGGAAAAGTCATTTTTTGACCCAAAATAAAAATTTCGGCCCACAGATGGCTCCCCCCTTCATCCGTTTCCCTTTCTTGTATTTTAAAAAAATAACAAAAAAAAAGTTTCAAATGACCCTGATTTTGGGGTAAAGCTCTTAGTTGCCAAAAGGGAGGAACCCTTTAAACCTTTTAAAATAGCTTTTAAATTTAAAGTAGGTTCCCTTTAAAACCTTGTCAAACCCGGTGTAAAAAAAAAAAAAGAGAAAGAGAGAGAAAGAAAAGAAAAAAAGGAAGAGAGAAAAGAAAAAAGGAGAGGGAAAGAGAGAGGGGGGAAAGAGAGAGAGGAAAGAGAGAGGGGGGAAAGAGAGGAGGGGGGAAAGAGAGAGGGGGAAAGAGAGAGAGGGAAAGAGAGGGGGGGAAAAGAGAGGGGGGGAAAAGAGAAAGAAAAGGAAAAAGGGAGAAAGAAAGAGAGAAATACGAGCCCAAAAAGGGAGAGAAAAAGAAAAAAGAGAGAAAAAGGAAAAAGAAAAAGAAAAAAAAGAGAAAGAAAGAAAGAAAAAAAAAAGAAAAAAAAAAAAAAAAAAGAAAAGAAAAAGAAAAAAAAAAAGAAAGGAAAGGGGAAAAGAAAGAGAAAGAAAGCGGGTGGTTTGGGCCTTAAACAAGACCACAGACCTACTTCCTGCAGTTCCCTCAGACCCTACGTCTTAAAGGGGCGGGCACCTTACATGCCCTACACCCCCCACCACCCCCAAGCTGACCACATCAACATGGGAGCCAGTCTTTCAGAAACCCTGTGGGCCCCCAAAAAATTAGAGGTTTCTTTACAAATTTTTTGGGGAAAGAGCTCACCCCATATTTTGTGAACACTGACGCCCCGGGCCCATGTTAGGCTGTTTTTGCCCTTTTTTGGTGACAGGATCCAAAATTTTTTGGGAAAGGGAATTTGGCTACCCTCATGGATGAAAAGACAGGCAAAGGGCAAGGGGGGGTGTTGCTGTGTGCTTCTTAAAAGTGTTCATCCCCGCCCCTTTGAGCTGCCCCCCCCCTACACATCCTGAATGATTTTTCTTCAAGCTCCTTTTCCCTTTTATTTCCTCTGTACTAGAAATTTTGAATGTAAAACCCTTTCATTTGGCCCAACATGCAGCCCTTTTCCCCAACTTCCTAATGGAAATATTGCCCCTTCTGCTACAACACAACTGTAAACATATCACAATTGTTGGTGACCTCAAAAGCCCTTATACAGGGGGGATTTTTTGATGCCCTTCTTGCAGTGTTTGACAGGAAAAAAACTTTGTTTTTTTCCCCTACTCAAAACTCGGGCCCTCCCCTTAAACCCGGGCATTTGGTGATTGGCAAAAGGGATAGTCATTTTCAACCCCTAGGCTATGTTGGTTTTTCTGACCACAGGGGGTTTTTTTTAACGACACTTAAAACCCCAAAAACGGGAAAAAGGGTTTAGGGGGCCCAAACACGAAAAACCCTGGCTAGGGGAAAAGGGGTTTAATTGGGCCAGCCCTTTGCTTGAGTCCCCACCACCGTTTGGGAAAAGTTTCTTCTCCGGGGGATGTTGAAAAACCCAAAGTGAAACCTTCACGGGAAAAACCTTTTTTCTACAACAAGAAACTTTCCCCAAAATGGCAAAATTGACAAAGCCTAGAGATCACCCTTTGGGTTTTTGGTTTCGTTGTGGGGGCTGCTATTTGCAAAGTAAAAGCATGGAAAAGGTATAAGGAAATTACCACCTAAAACAGGAATTTTGAAACGGGCAACCCCCTGTGGGCATGTGGGTGACTTTCCCAAAAAGGGGGCCATTTTTAAAATTGGGAGGGGGGAACAAAAAAAACCTAAAATCGGGGAAAGGTGGGCCCAAAACCTGGGGGGTCCCTGGTTCAAGGCCCGGGAAAAGGGTTTAAATCTTGCCTGTTGAACTTTTTCCACCTTTTAAATGGGCGGGGGACCACCTCAAATTGTAGGAGAGAAGGGGGGCCCTTTTTGGGCCAAATTTCTTTCCCTTCCCAAAAAGGGAAATTTTCCCTGATCCACCAAGGGCCCTTTTGGCAGCTGAAAGACTTGCCCAAAATTGTCAGGGGTGAAAATAAGGCAGGGGGGGGGGCCCATTTCCTTTTTAAATAATTTTGACCAAGAAAAGGCTGTGGGCCCCAAAGAAAATTTTTAAAGCCCAAGATTGTGAGAAGATGGGGGAGCCCAGCTGGGAGCACCTCAAACCCTCGCATCTTACCCACTGCCAGTATGAAAAGGGCCCCCTCTCTGGGGGAAAAAAGGCAATGTGCCTGTTCCCCAAAAAGAAGAGCAGAGCAAAAATCAGAAACTAAAGCCAGTGTAAAGCCTGAATTTCATGGTAAGACCCTTTGAGAAATAATCTCAAGACAAATGACAGATTTTTTGGGCTCCCAATTAAATACTTTGTGATCGTCTTTTGGGGGCTTCAAAAAAGGTTTTACCCCTGCTGTGTTCTTTTGGTTAAAACCTCTCCCCCTCAGTGGCACCGCCCCATGGTAAATCCCAAAGCCCAGTTGTGTGGAAACACTGGACATTGCTGGTGTTTTCGCCCCGGGTTGTGGCCCCGGGGGCCCTCTTAGCAAAACTTAAAAAAACACGGGGAATTTGGCAGGCTCTACGAAAATGCCCCCCAGTGATTCCCCTTCTTTTGTAGATCTTAAGTGATTCTAAATTGGGAAGGAATCAGCAAGACCCCTTTAAGGGGGAAAGTGTTCCCAAGGAATTTGGGGGCCTGGGACCTTTGTTTTGGGAACCCTCTACTTCAATGACCTTCTTAAATTTCCACCCCAGAATCCCATGAAATATGCAGATGTCTGTAAACAGCTTTTCCCTTACCCAAAGAAAGTTTTTGGCCATGTTAAGCTACATAAAATCCCAAACTAAGTGCTATATCCACCCTTGGGGGAAACTTTTTTGGCAAGAACCTTTTTGGGCACCTGGGGAAAAACCCCAATGATGATAGCCCTTTTAGGCACCATGAGGGTTTGGGCCGAGCAGTAAAAAATTTATAAAAGGGGGAGAGTTTTTGGTACCGGGGGGAAGAAGTTGATACCTTTGGGGGGAAAAAATTTTGACAAAAAAAAACTTGACCATGAAAAACCCACATTGTAAATCTTGCAAAAAAAGGAAAGAAAGGAAAGGGCTTACTTCATTTCGACGTATCCGCTCGCTTGACAGGGGGGTTTTGCAAGATTCTCCCCCAAGGGGCAAAGTCATTTAAAAACCGGAGTATGCCCACTTTTTTGGTTTGCTTGCCCCCATCCCTTCTTCGCGACTGCTTGACAGATTTAAAAGTCTCATCTTTCCCGGGAAACCCACCCTGGATGGGCTGCCCATTTCAGCAAAACCCTTAAAAAACACAGGGGGGATTTTGGGGGTCTTACTGTTATGTAAAAGGGCCCCAAACACGTCAAAGTCCCAAACATTTGGGTTCCACTTTGGGAAACCCGAGAACAACTTATATACCACAAGAGGGGGAGAAAGAAAAACCTTCCCCTCTGGCTGTACCCTTCTCCAGAAAAACACCCCATTTTGGATCAAATCCCCAGGATGATCGGGGTTGGAAAAACACATTCGTACAGCATTAATGCCCAACGAGAAAAAAGTAAATTTGATCAAATAAAAAAAATTGGCCCACAGTTGGCCCCAAAATTTCACCCTATTCCCTATTGAAAAGTCTCAAAAAACAATAAAAAAGTTTTAAAAAATGAGTGATGAAGGTAAACCTCTTCTTTTTTAAATTTTAAAGTGGGGATTTTAAACCAAACCCTTGTAAACCCCTTTTGGTTTAAAAAAAAAGACAAGATCCCAAGCCCTTGTTGAAGTATCCTTTATAAAACTTTTCCTAATATGAATCTTAGTCCTGGTTTTTTCTGCATTCCCCTTTTCCTTTCTCATTCCCATTACATTGTCAAAATATATTGGAACCCTTATCTCACAAAAACTTAATTTCCAATTTTGTCCCTTTTTTCCTTTTCCCTGATTTCTTAAACATGCCGAGTCCCTTTTCCCTCTTTTAAAAAATTAAAACTGAAAAAGCCTTTAATCCTTTCCAGCGGAATTCCTGTTTTCTCAAAAAGGCGGGGAAAAATACATTCAGTGTAACGCAAAATATAACCAAAGACTTACAAATAAGGGCTGACTTTATGAGATAATAAATTTTGATATATATTTCTAAAATAAATTTAAAAATTTTATAAATTACGTATGGGGTTTACATAGGGGTTTCCTTTGTCTTGTTCATTTTCCCAAACCACGCCCTTTTCCCCCTTCATACTGGCACTTATTTAAATGTTTTCCTTTTTTTTTTTCTTTTTTTTTTTTTTTGGGTTTCCCCCTTTGTCTTGATGGGTTTTGGCCAGGTCACAAAAAAAAAAAACATTTTTTAAGGGGCCTTTAAATTAGGGGAAAAAAGTAACATAATTTTTCATTTCCTATTTTAGGGGGTTGTGTCTAGTTACTCAATTAATTTTCTAAATAGGGAAAATTTGAGGTTTAAACCCCCCTTTGACTTTTTTTCCCCGGTATAAATAGTTTATGACCAAATTTGTTTTGACGTATTTATAGGGCAAAAATTTTTTAGCGGCTTCAATCGAGCCCCCCGGGCCTGGTGGGCCCTTTAAAAGGGGGGAAAATTTGGGTTCAGGGGGGTGGTGTGCACCCTTTTTAAAAAAAAATCTGGGCCCCTAGCGGTGCATTGGGGGAAAACCCAGGGTTGTCAGTCCTTTTTTCCCATGCCCCCTGGGAAGAATTTTCCTCACCCCTGGGGATTGGAGGTCTTTTTTCCCAAAGTGATTAGCTCTAACAGCGTTTGGGGTCAGTGACATAAATTTCCCCAAGGGGGTTTTCAAGGGGGTTTTTACCGAAAAAGTGCCCAGGAAAACTAAAAATGTGACGAAAACCCCAGATAAACCCACAACCTTGACCCTGGTGTGTCCGGCTTTTTAAATGTTCACGTTGGGGTTTGAACCAGGACGAAAGGGGGAAACTTTTTTGGTCGGCCCCAACACCCTGGGGTAGAAATTATAGTGATATTGTTTCACGGTTTTTTTAATCAGTTTTAGTGACGTAAGAGTAAAAATTTTCCCAGTGAAGCCCAGTAGGGTACGACTTTAGCATGCGGTCGGGGTAGTGTTTTCATATGTTTTCCCCAAGGGGAAGGAGAAATTTGGGGGGAAACATCCCGGGCCCCCCAAACCCCCAAGACCGTAGTGAAGATGACGATATTGTAACGAGGGGAAAGGAAGGGGGGACAGTGGGGGAGGGGGAAAGTGGTGGTGATAGTGAGGGGGGCCAGGGCCCCGGGTGGAACCATCCCCCGGGCCACGCTACTAGCCACCCCGCAAAATCAGCAGAAAAACCAACCTCACCTCCCCCCACGGCCACAACCTTAAAAAAACCCCCACAACCTGCCGCCAAAAACCACGGTAAAATTTATCCAGACCCCACGCAGCCCCCGCATCTGGGATTCCCGGGAAAACTTTGACGAGTTTGTTCCCGGGTCCCCATGATTTTTGATGAAACACAAATTTGGAATAAAGAATTTGCCCCCTTTTTGGGGAAACTTGCCAGTTAACTGGGGCGCTTTGAGTTATTTTTTCGATGAACCCCTGATGGAATCAATTTTTTTTGGGAAACCCAAAATTTCATATTTGATTACACCCCTGGCAAATACAATTTTTCTCAAACCAAAAACACGGCCCCACAAGTGGGGGAAAGGGGACAAAAATGTGGCGAGATGTACCTGTTTTTTGCCCCAAAATTTTCTTATGCCACAAAGTGTATAAGCAAAACTGTCAAAAACATTTTTTGGGACAACAGATCCCCCTGATTTCAAACCCGGTTTAGTGACATTATTTTGGTGTCAATGTTTCCTGATACTGTTTCGTATTTACACTTTTCAGACAAAACCAGGCCCCGCAGAAAACGACAGGTTATATAAGTTAAAAAATTTTGTTTATGTAAACCCGAAACAAAAAATGTGCTGTATTTTTATCCCTTCCCGGAAGCTTGTTATTGATGAGTCCTTGGGGTTTTTTTTTAATTTTAAAAAGGGAAAACTCTATTCCCGCAATATATACCAAGCAAGAGGAAACGCTTTGGTTTTTTAAAAAAGCTATTTGACTGTGTGATTGGGAGAAGTGGTTTTTTGTTTTTTGATTTTAATTTTGTCATGGCAGTAATTCTTTTTAGAGATTTCCATGGGAAATTTTGGGTATCTCTGGTGATGTGGTTGAACAATGGGTGGAAACCCATCTTGGAAAGGGGGGATATGTTATTTACTGATAAAGGTACAAAGCCCCTTACCCAGTGATTTCCCTTTCGAGTGAAAATTGACGACGTGTGTGGCCCCAGTGGTGGTTTTTTCGCAAAAATTTCCAAGGTTCACGTGGGACTCGCAAAAGGGGGGTGCAAGCCTTTTTGAAAAAGAATTTTTGGGAAATTTCCCGGGGCATGACAAAAGTGTGTCCATTGTTTTACATCAGTTCCCCACAAACGAAAAGGTACCCCGTTGGGAGGGACAAAAGAAGGGAACCCCCCGAACCCTTCTAAAGCCTTGCAGCTGTCTTTGGGCTAAACCTCAATATGCACTTTTGTGGAAAAAACGTGACATGCAGGGTTTGGGTTTTTTTAGGAAATGTGTACGCCCAAAGGGTTTTAAAATGGGTTTTTCAAACTTTTTTTTCCCCTTGTTGATTCTCTATGCAAATGCTTTTAACATTTTACAAGTTGAAAAACCCAAAAAAAACCCCCAAAATATGGTTTTAAATTTTTCCTGTCGTAAACAGCAAAAAATTGCAAAGTAAAAGGACAAAATCCTGCAAAGACCAGCGCCCAAAAGACGTTTATCTGATGAGGCCTGGTAACATTTCCCCATAAAACTGCCTCCACTACTGCCAAAAAAATGCTCCCGAAGGGGGTTTTTTGTATGTTTGAAAACCCCAAAAAACCCCCCCAACACGCAGAGAAACTCGTTTTTTTGTGTGAGGAGTGTGAAATGCCCCTCTGCTTTTACCCCTGTTTCAAAGAGTTTTCCCCAAACTGCGCAGTTCTAGGAAAGTGGGTTTGTGACTGTACATTTTGTTTTTTATTTTATGGAACAAAGTAATTAAAAAATTTGTTTTTTATTGGTTTTTTTTGGTAAAAAAAAGGTAACACAAACTAATAATTTTTAAAGTTTGTTCTGTTATTGTGTTGTTTAAAAAAAAGAAATGTTTTATTTGGGAAAAATGCACCTTACATTGGTCCACAGGCCCAAAAGTTACCTGGAAAAGAAAAATTGAAAAATGCAAGAAACCCCTTTTTATTAAAAAGGGAAATAAAAGAATACCGGGGGGGCGGGCAGGCCCCGCTGTTGCTGTACGCACGTCCAAAATTTTTGGGAAAAAAATTTGGGGGCTTTTTATATTTTAGGGTTTAAATACTGATGGCAAAAAATTTTTTTTTTAAAGGGTTAAAACACTAGTTTAAAAAAATTCCTTAAAAATTTTCATAAGGAAAAAAAAAATTTTTTTTTTTTTGAAAATTTGGCGACATAGAAAAGACAGTTTCGAAGGGCCCAAACAGTTTAAAGGGGTTTAAAATACAAATTTTGGGGCCATTTACAAACAAAAGAAACCCCGGTTGGTTTTCTGTTATCTTTGACCTAGGAAGGAGGGGTTTTTCAAAAAATAAGGGGGAAAAAATCCCTTTAAATTTAAATTTCCCCAATGTGTAATTTTTCTAAAAATTAAAAACAATGTCCCATATTTCTTTTGCAGTAGCACCAAGTTTTTTTTTCTGGGGGAGGAGGGAAGAGATTTTACTGAATGACCCCCAAATGTAAACTTTTTTTTTGAAGTGGGTTTTTTTTTTTTGGGAACAATTTTCAGAAAATGGACAATTCACTTTTAAAAATTTAGGTTTTAAAATACCGTTAAATGGGCTGAAATGTACAATTCATTCCTAGAAGTCATACGTGAACACGTAAACAAAAATCTCTTTTCCGTGTTTGCTTTTGAAATAGGTTTTTCGACCAGATTTGGAGAAAGATGCCTTGAAATTGTAATTACTTATGCATTATAAAAGCAAACTTTTAAATATAACCTTTAATTTTTTCCCTCAAACTAAATATTCCCCGGGCCCAAAAGCTGGGGTCCTTACATGTGAAATACTGTGTAACATACTTTCCCCAGTGGCTCAACCAAAAAGGATAAACTAACCTTTTTCAGAAAACCCCTGGTTTTGGAGGAGTCGAGAGAACTTTTATATGATTATTTAAATTCTGGCCCTAAACCTTTCCTTCTGGGGGGCCCAAAAGAAAAAAAAAAAAAGTGGGCCTGGGTTCAAATCCTAATATAAACCCCTCTATAAAACCCCCGGGGCTTCACGCGAAGGACTTTTCCCTCCACTCCCCACTAAAATCATTTTAACCTCAAGTTTAAAAGGATGTGGATCCCCCTTTAAAAAATTTCGAGCCTTTGACTTTACAAGATCCAGAAATATTTCATAAATTTTTCATCCCAAACCCCAAATGGAAAGCTCGAAAAGAATTAAACTACCTTATCAGAAAATTAGAATTGCCCAAAAAAAGGGGAAACTGTAGGGCTCCCGATTGTAGCAGGTGACATCTCACTTAAAAAATATTTTAAAGATTTCATTTCTTCCCTTTTCAATTGGATATTTTTATTTTTTTTTTAGCCAACTTTGGAGGGTCGCAATGAACCCTAGTGAAGATTTCCCCCAGGGCATTTAATCAGGGGAAAAACACTTTTAAAAAAATGGAAAATCCCTCACTGTTAGTTTAAATTTTTGAACAATTTAAAAAAAGATACTAAGAAGTGGCAAACAAAAAAACAAAAAGTAGTGTTTAGGTTGAATAAAAGCAAGTTAATTTATTGTAAAAACAGGCCCCCCCCTTTATTGCATTTACCCTACGTTTCGCAAAAAACGGACATTTCAAAACAAGCCAAAAAACCCCTTCTTTAAAGGTTTTCCCCCCACTCGCTCTCTAATAAAGGCACCATTTTGGCACCCAGGTTTTTTTACCTTTTTCCCTGGGGCACATCTCCCATTGTCTGGAAAAATTTTCCCAAAAATTTTAAGGGGTTTTTTAAAATTTTGCTGATAATTCAGTATTAAAAACCGTACATTAAAAAAAACACAACTGTGCTAATGTGCAGGTACCCATTAAAATTACTAAATTTTTCCCCCTAATCCCTTTATGCCATAGTAATAATACAAAAAAAAAATAAACAACCCCTTTGGGGAACATTAAATGTCATTTTTTAAATTAATTTTCCCGACATTTTCATTAATCCTTTTAAAAGATATTTTCTTCAAAAAAATTTATAAGAAACACATTTAAAAAGCATTTTTATTACCCTCGAAAAAACCTTTCTTCCAAATGAGTTTTAACCCTTAAAAAACTGTCCCCAAAGAAAATCCTTTCGTTTGAGGGGTTGCGCTCCCAAACGTTTGATCAACGTTTTATTTTTCATTCCCTTCAAATTTGGCAAAAACAGACTTTGGGCGCCTAGACAAGAAAAGAATGGGTCTTGGGACTCAGTTTGTTCACTATTAAAAAATCTTGGGGCACTTAGACCCCTTTTGGGGGGCACCAGTTCAATTGGCGCCCGCTCACACCCGGGGTTCAAAAAATGCCAAAGTGCAATTTTAAAATCCCCTTTTTTTGGGAAAGTAAAAAAAAAGGGGTTTGATAAATAATGAGTGAGGGGGGGTGGGGGGGGGTTTAGGGTTTGGGCCCCGACTACTTTTTCTACTAGGGTTTATGTTATGTCCTTCCCCTTCCCAAAGGATGTGACCTGACTAGGTTTGGGGCATTGGTCTAAGCTGGGAGGGGAGGGTGAATGTACCGTCTTTTCATGGGCCGGGAGGCCTGTTGCAGTGGGTTTCCCTTTTTTATGTTCTTATGTATTCGGCCCGGCTTGGGGAAACTGGTTGCTTTTGGCGGGTTTTTCCCCTCTATATCTAAAAACTATTTTATATGTTCACATGTACACTTAAGTACGTTATTTTTAAAAAGTGTAAAAATTCCTAGGTTTAAACCCCAAAAAATTTAAGGGAAAAAAAAACAGAGTGACAGAAGATAGATAGGGAAAATTTTTTTTCTGTTAAACAGTGACAACAAAAAAAAGCCCCGGGTTTTCCCCCGGGACCCAATTTTTCAAAAATTTTACCAAGCTGATAACAGATACAACACAATTTTTAAGGAGTCCGATATCCTATAATTTCCCGGGGGACAGAAAGACAGATAAAAAGAGGACCCGAAACCTTTTAGGCAGGCCCCGACAGATAAAAGAAAAAGAAAAGACAAGAAATGTTTGTTTTGTAACAGTGATAACAAATTTTCAGCAAGGGGGTTGCTGGGCAGTGGGGGGTTTATCAAATGCACCCTAGGCGGGACATTTTAAACCTCCAAGGTATTTTGGCCGGGTTCTTAAAAAAATTTCCCGGGAAACCCAAATTAAAAATTTTGTAAAATTTTTTTAACAAAAGGGAAATTAAAACCCCCGGAAGGGGGGTTTTGTTCACCCGTCAATGGGAATTTTTGGGTTTTTGAGCCCCCTAATTTTTTATGTCCCAAAAAAACAAAGACTGGGTTTGAAATTACCCAAAACTTAATTTTAAATTGTTAAATTTTAAAAAACATAAAAAATATATAAATTAAAAATTTTAAAAAAAAGAAAAAAATATTTTTTCGGAAAAAAAATTTTAAAAGCGGGGAATTGCCCCAAATTTTGATTAAGAATTAAAAATTTAATATCTCTAAGGGTTTCCCCAAAAATTTTATTTTTTCCTAAACAAAAAAGAAAAATGGCCTTAATTTTTAATTTTTTTTTTTCCAAAAAATTCGGGAAACGCCAAAAGTAAAAGGGAACCCCCTTAGGGTTCAATTTTTGGGGAGTTTTGGTTTTAAAACCCTTCTTAACAATACCCTTAATTGTTTAAATGAAAGGGGCGTAAAGAGGGTTTTAGGGCAAAATTTGTAAACCCCCAAAAAACAAGGTGTTTTTGGGATCCTTGGGGAAAAGGTGGATTTAAACCACATTTTTCCAAACTGGGGGAAAAAATTTTTTTTTCCCCTTTACCAAGGGGTCCCCACCCTTTTTTGGAAAATTTTTTGCACTGGGGTGTAAATTTTAGTTTTTTTTAACAAAGGGCCCGGGGGGACCCCCGGGGGGAATTAATTTTAAAAGGTTTGTTAATTTTAAAAAAGTTTCCAATTAATTTTCCCCAATTTTGGGTTTGAAATCCAAATTAATCCTTTAACTCCAAAAGGTATTAAACTAAATTTTTTTATATTTTCATTTTTCCCCCCACCAAGTTTCTTTTAAGAAAACCCCCAAAACAACATAACTTTAAATTAATTTGGGGGCATTGGGTTGGGGGTTGGGGACAGGAGGAGGGGAAAAAAAGGGTTTTGGGGGTTTTAAATTTTTTGGGAAAAAAGAAAAAAATTAAATTTATTTCAAACTTTTATTTTCCAACCTTAAACCTGGGTTTTATTTCCCGTTTTTTTTAATCCAAAATTTAAAAGGGGCCTTTTGATGCCCCTGGGACCCCCGAAAAAATTTTCCAAAAGGGGGTTGGGGCTTTTTCAAAATTTTTGGAAAAAAAAATTTTCCCCCTTTAAAAAAACTTTCAGCCCCCCCCCAACCCCTATTTTCGGCACTTCCCTTTCCTTTTTAAATGACCCCAACCCTTTTAAACAATTTAAAAAACCTAGAAACCCTTTTTACATTTTACACAAGAATTTAAAATACACTTAAAAATTCCCCTCCAGGGAAATGGGAAAAAAATTTTCCCCCAAATGCCATCCATTAAACAATAAAAAACCAAAAAAAGGGGGATACCCCCCTTGTAAAAAAATTAAAATGTTCCCAAAAAGGGGGCCGTTTTTCCCTTTTGGGCAACCCCAAATCGGGGGGGGTAATAAACCCCCCTTTTGAAATTTAATAATTTTAAAGGAAAAAATTTCCCTTTTTTTTTTGGGTTTTTGGGGTTTTGGGTTTTTAAAAAATTTTTAAATTTTGCCCAAATTGCGGGGGTTTGGGAAAGGGGGGCAAAACCAAAAGGCGGTCGGAGATGGTGGTGGGGGGTTTCAGTCGCTTTAAAATAACTCCAAAAAAAGGAGGAGTTTTGGTTCGTGCGTCCTTTTTTTTATCAAATTTAAACGCTTTAAATTACTTGCTACGTTTAAAGGGACACCCTTTTTCACTGGCTTTCAGCTATACCTTCAAAGACGATGGCATCTTTAAAGGGAGTTGTTTTTAAAAAAAAATTAAAACCCTTGAACAAAGGTTTTTTAATGATAACAAAAACGCTCCCGGGCGGTGTAAGGGAGCTGGTTTTAAAAGGGGCCTTTTCCCGGTTTCCTAACCCTTTTGGTTACCTTCACACTTTAACCTACAAACTAACTTCCTACAAATAAATACACTCACCTCTCACCCTACATAAAGGTTTAAATAATGAATGTACTGAGTATGTATTTTACTTTTTTTTATTTTTTAATGCCTGTTCTACTGTTAGCTTAATATATGTTTGGGGTTTAAAATTGTTATCGGGATTTTTAAAGCATTAACAATTTGGAAAAAAAAAGGTGTTTTTGCTTTCCATTTGGGACCTTAAAAAACCCAACCTGCTATTTTTAAAAAAGGGGGGGCCCCACTGTATAGGTATTTTACTACAATATTTTTTCAAAAAAAAATAGAACAAATAACCCCTTCTGTGGGACAAGTTTCCTAAATTAAAAAAAAAAAAAAAAAATTTTTTTTTAAGAAACAAAGAAAGAAAACACTGCAAACAAAGGTCTACTGGGGTAAGTGAGGCAGGGCCAAAAATTTTCCCATCGGCTTAAACAAATGCCTTGAGCTAGTGAGGTCCAGACACGTCACTTAAGGGGAAAAAAAGCTTTGGGAACCGACCCAGTAGCACAAGTAGTCAGGCCAAATCCCCACCCCTCATGTAATTTATCCCAAAAAATTTTTAAAACTTAAAATCTTAGCATCTACGACCCTACTTGGGGAATTTGGGTTTCCCCTCACCACAACCCTTTTTTACCAAAACCCAAAGTTTTCCTAAACCTTCCTAAATTTTAAATTTTTTTTCCAAATTGGGAAACCATTGGGTTTTTTTCCTGTCTGTTAGATATTTTTAGCTGTTATTTCATCCCCCTTTTTTAATATTTTTTCCCTTTTTTTTTTTTTTAGGGCACCCTGCCTTGGTGGGTTAAAGGCCGTTTGTTGAAAAAAAAAAAATGTTGGGAAAATAAAATTTTCCCTTGGGAAAAAAATAGATTCTGATTTGGGGCAAAATATATTTTTCACCCCCCAAAAAAACCCCTTGGGAAATGAAATTTTTTGTTGCTCCAGAGCTTAAAAATTTTTTAGAATTTGGGCCCCCCAGTTATTCTATTAGTACTGGTTTTAAATGTTCAATAAAAATTATTAATATATTTCAATTACTTAATTAAATTTTTTGGTGACATTAAACAATTTCCCCCTTCCACCCTGCTAATACTGATCAGTATAAAACTGTGCATGATGGGAAATTAAGGAAAAATATTATAACTATCATTATTATTAATTTAATTAAAAAGGGTGTACCCCGTAATTTTTCTTTGTTAAAAAGCAGTTTCAATTTGCAAAATTTAAACAAAGAAATTTAAATTTAAAAGCAATATACAGTCAAGTCCAAAGGGCCCGTTTCAGGTCCAATGATTTTTTCCCCAGAGCACTATAGCAAAAGCAGTATAGCTGATCTGCCTAAACAAACTTTTCCCCAAATATTTATGCCCATCTATTTGACTCTCATTACCGGTAGTTTTCATTCCTAAATGCCGTGTAAAGGTTAAAAAACCATGTTATATAAACTGAAAAAATTTTTAAAGGGAAAAAAAGGGGGAAAGTTCCCGTGACCCCCCAAAAAGGCCAAACAACTTTTTTTAGACACCCCGGGTCTTACAAAAAAAAAAATGATATTTTTTTTTTTTGCTTAAGACTACAAATTTCAAAAGAAAATAATTTTTATTTTTTACCTTAAAGTGTGGGCCTGGTGCATGTTTAAATGATTGTTTAAAGGGGTGGAGATCTTTAGTGGCCCCACTGGTCAAAAGGGGGATGGTTTTTTTTGGAAAAAAGTGGTTTGGGTTTAGGGTTTTAGTAAATAAAATCAATGGTTTCTATTGTAGTTTGCATAAAAAACTGTTTTTGGATCCCCAGATTCTTTTCCCTGCCCGTACAATATACATTATTCCCCGGGAAAATTGGGGACTGCCGGGTTTTGGGAAATAGAGCCATTGATGCAACTAGTTTTTTTTTTTCACTTTCCTTGTGTAGGGTTTCACTTGAAAAAACTTAAAAAACTCCCTGATCCAGTTGGGTTTTATTAAAGAAGTTGCATTTTGGAGGAAAAAAAACAGCATTTACATGTGGTGCCCCCCCAAGCAAAGTTTGGAGAGTACAAAGGAAAAAATAAAGAATTTAAGAGGCCCTTTAATGCAAGGGTTTTTCGGGGGCAGGTAAAACTTGACTTCGGGAAAAAAGTGAAAGCTTAAAACCCGTCAATATTTCTTCTGTCATCCATGCTGACTGGTTGTTCCAAACCTGGGTTATACCTAGAGAATTTCTGGGGTCAATGCCCCCCTGCGGTCTGAGACCAGGCCCGGTGTTTTTATCTACACCTTTAATGACGGGGTTCTTAGAACATTAATAACCATGGGTTACATTTGAAAATCACCTGATGCATTACCGCAAAGGAGCAAGGTCAAGCGTCCTTTGTCCCTTTGGGAACCCCGGTGCAGCCCCGTGGAGACAGGGGTTTCCAACCCCCATCCAGGGGGCAGCTGAGGTAGGGGAAAATTCACGGGTGATGCTCCAAATTTTGTCGCCTTTCCCCCAAACCCAAACCGCTTTAAGTTAATTTTTACGAAGCGTTATAAAATTTATGCTGCAATTTTTAAAAAGTGTAAAAACAAAAACTGACAATAACCCGTGTAAAGGGGGGGGGCCCTACTTTTTCTTTACTTTTTTATGTTTTAAAATTTTTTATAAAAAAAAAAAAAGCTTAATGAAGAGCTTAAAACATGTGACAGAATTTTAGGGGGAAATAAAATGAAAAAAAAAAATAAAAAGCTTCATTCCCTTAAAATTTTTGCTACAAATTATTCTAAAAAAATTAGCATGGTTTTAATTTGTTGATTGGGGAAAATTCAGTAATGTAAAAAAAGAAAAAATGGGTTTGAAAAAATCTAATACCCAAAATCTGCCTAATATTTTCCCAAGATGGAAAAACCCGGTTAAAAGTTAGAAGGAATCATGAATTTTTAGTTGAGAATCCCAAAGCTCGTAGACAAGAGTTAGTCATTCCCCGACCTGGGAGGTGGGGGATGATGGAGGGCTTGAGAGAAACGTGGGCGGTGGGGTGGTGGTGGGGGATGGTGTTTTAAGGTATGTGGTGATGAAACCCCCTGAGGTGTGTGAATACTGTTGTTGCTGTCCTGGGACACTTACGCTCACTGAAAACAGAAAAAGGGAAACTGTAACTACTGCTACCACAGCCTTTCGCAAACTTTTACTTTTTAATATTTCTTGCCCCCACACAATTCTCTGTGAAAGTAAAAATTTTAAAATTTTCCTCATGTGAAAATCAGTGTTTACAAATGTATGAATAATACTCAGCATAAAATTAAATAAACAGCTCAAAATAAAAAAAAAAAATTACAAGAGAACCCCTTTATCTTTCTTCGTCCCGCTTTCAAAGCCCCACTCGTCAAATACAAGCTGCCTGCACCACCCCTGTCAATGACAGGCCTCTATAGGGTTTGCAAGACTGGGCCCGGTGAGCAGTATTTTTTCCCAAAAAATCACCCCATAGCTGAGGTTTCGTTCCGAAAATTGTGACCAGCGAAATGAACTTTACATGTGAATAACAAATGGAAAAACGATTTGTTCCAAACATTTAAAAGATCAATCCTTCTCTGCAAAATACATTTTGGTACACTTATTTTTTTTTCCAACAGCAAGTTGTTGAGTAATGTGGAAAGCTTTGGACATTAAATAAGCAAAGAGCCCCTTTGGGGATGCCTAGGGCTAAGTACAAGAGAAAACCGGGGGGATGGGGTCTCCAACACTTAGCTTTTTGAGGTGGGGAGAGGGGAAGGGAAAACGGTTTGACTTAGGGGTTTTTGGCTCTTTACCTACAAAAACCTAAAAACACATCTTTTTCACAATAATTTTATATGACATGGTTTATTTTTGAGTTTGATGCCTTTAAATAAACCCCTGAGGGCCCCACTTGAATAATGAAGGTGTTCAGAAAACCCGGGGGTTTAAAAAACATTATCATTAAGCAGTAGTATGGAAATAAATGGTTTTAAAATACCGACACAAAGGAAATACAAAACCCCATGCAGTATAATTGATCCTTTATTGACAAGTTTCGCCCCCCCCAGTGGGTTTTTCAGGCACAAAAGATTACCCGGGTGGAAGGGACGCGGAAG
>NW_026505364.1:0-17691 GCF_026875155.1 Cherax quadricarinatus
GAGCAGGAATTTTGGACGGGAGCTTGAAAAACCACAAAAAAACACCCGTACCTGCTGCTGCTGTCCTGAGGCAGGTTCCCCATAATTTCATTGAAAGTCTTGGGTCAGGAATTGCAGCACTTACCACTCAGAAGGCTGAGTGGTACTGTATACTTCAGAATTTTTCGGGCTGAATCAGAGCTTTTGCCTGGTCAAAGGAAAGGGGCTAAGTCGAGATTTTTTTAATTCTCCAAAAAACGCTGCCTTAATTATTGGTGATTGCAGGCCCGAAAAAAGCATCCCTGATGGACTTTTTCACAATACTAGCAGCTGTCACTGCTAAGTGACAGCCCCTTCCCAAAAATTTTTCAGTGCTTGAAAGTTTCCTCAAAAGGTCATCAATCTGCTGCGGCGATTGCAAGGCGATGCGTCAAAGATTTTTTTGATTTTAAAATATACTGAGACTTGGGGGTTTTTTGATAGCATCTTCGTAGGTATTAACTCAGAAATCCTCAATATTTTAGGTGACACAAAATTGAGACAAACTTAGTTTATCGTGTTTCTATCACAACAGTCACCTGGACCCGTTCTCCGAAAGTCACCGTAGGATGAAAAAGACGGATCCTTTGTGGAAAGGGGAGAGCCCCAAGCTAATCCCATTACGCCCACTTCGCTACCAAAATGGTGAAGAGACTACAAATGAACAAGAAATTTACCCCATTTTGAAATCCCATTGGGGAAATCTCAAGATACCCCAAATAGAGTAAAAGATCTTCGTTTCCCCGGAAACCCCCTTTGGGGAACTACCCGGGAAATAGAGGATTCGCTCCAGCATTAATAAAACCCCGCTGGAAAAACAAAACCTGGTGAAGGGCCCAAAGGGGCTACGAAGGTCGGGCTGTACGTCCCCCACCTAACAGTTTGGGAGATTTCGTCTCTAATTTTGAAGGGGGGGATTGTAGGATACTGGTCCGTGGGGGGCACAGCAATAATAAAGCACCACCTCTAGGGGGCCCCTTTAAAAACAACAGTTTGGGGTGGCATGGGGACCAACACATGGTGTGGATTCTCTCCTACTTTTTCCATTTATCAGCATGCAATTACAGGTGAGTTTAAAAAATGTGGCCTGTATTTTAACTTTTCTCTTGACATTGCAAGACTCACCAACCCTGTAGAATCATTTTAATTCTAGTCATTATATTTTATTGTTGCGAAGTACTATGAAGATTCATGTTCAATAAAGCCCAGAGATAAGGGCCCTTTTTTCTATCACAACATATGATAAAAGATGTTTTCTTTTATTATGAAAATAAGAAAAATTAAACCTTTTTATTAAAAAAATAAGGTAAAAGGACCCAACGGAAAAAGTCACTCTGACTTTTTTTGGGTTTTCCTAGTTTTTCCCACCATAGTTGCTATGTAATAATTCTATTAACTGTATTTGGTATACCGAATAAACTTACTTACTTACTTTAAAAGGATTGATCCCCTTACCGTTTCATATGTTTTTCAAAACCGGCTAACAATATCCTTTATCCCACCCCAGGAAAGCAAACCCCCGTCTCCTACTCCATCCTTTAAACAAAAAGCCCATCCATATGCCCAACCTGGCATCCCCCAAAAAAGTTTTTTCCCCCTTGGTGTCGTTTTTCGTGACGTTCGCAGTAGTCCCAAATCACTTTTATCGGACAGGGGAATGCATTTGAGCTGCCACAACATTTCCTGGATCTTCGTTGATTCTACCTCTCTATCCATCCTCGTGATCCTTAGCTTTGTCCCATACCTTCCAGCCACTGTCCAGGTTCCTTTCTTGGCTTGAGGATTCTCAACAGGAGGATTACTACGAATCCTCTTGTTTTCCTCAATCAGTCGTTGTATCTCAAGCTTAGTTTAGTTAGTTTAATATGTTTATTATGCACCCCATACCCATCCTGTGGGCGGTAGTCAAAAGATTACAGAGGTACATAATTGGTCCAGGGACTGGACTCCAAAGTTTTGATAGCTGAGCAAGTTACAGAGGCAATGAACTCACAATTTACAAAGGTAATGAACTCACAATTTACAAAGGTAATGAACTCACAATTTACAAAGGTAATGAACTCCAGGTAAGTCTGGTCACAATCATGACAAGTTACAAAGGTATTTACAGATTACAGAGGTACGTAATGGGTCCAGGACTGGCCCCCAAAGTTTTGATAGCTGAACTAGGTACAAAGGCAATGAGCTCACAAGTTTCAAAGGTAATGAATTCTGTAGAATGGTTTACTTACGTTTATACTTTGGCTACAATCATGAACAAATTATAGAGTAATGAGCAATTCACACTTCCAAAACCCGGTTCCCCAAGTGTAATGAGTTATTGGTGCAAATATTGATTGTTGAGTCACACACACCACACACACACACACACACACACACACACACACACACAACACACACACACAACACACACACACAAAACACACACACACACACACACACACACACACACACTTTAGTTTAATATCTTTATGCACCCCATACCCATCCTGTGGGCGGTAGTCAAAAGATTACAAAGGTACATAATGGGTCCAGTGACTGGACCCCAAAGTTATGATAGCTGAACTAGTTACAAAGGTAATGAACTCCAGGTAGATCTGGTCACTAATCATGGCAAGTTACAGAGGTAATGAATCAGCTTCACTCCTATACATGGTTACAGTCATGAACAAATTACAAAGTAATGAACCACTGATACGTCCACACCTGGTCACAAGCTTAGCCACCCTCAGTTCTTCCTTTAGCTGCTGGTAGAGTTGCTCAAGAGATGATATCTTGTTCAGATTCACAGAGAGCACACTAGACACGTCCTCATGGAGCTAGGTACAGGTCACCCACTTACTCAACCTCTCTACTATAAACCTTAAGAATTATAAATTATTTGGCTACCTCTCGTTTGTATTAATGCAAAACAGGATTAGTCTGCCCGAAATGCTTAGGCATGATAGTGGCTTTCTTTGTGCTTAACAATTTTTATAACATGTAAACCTCACACTGTATACTATGCAAAGAAATAAAGTTTGTATTTGTACTTTGCCATTCAAACGCACAGGGCTCCATAAAGTTTTACTTTGGTGGCACTTAACAACCACCCTCAGGAGTGTGCTGACCATCTGCCGGAACATGCTCTGTTGCTCTGTTGAGCTGTGTTGCAAATAACATCCTTGAATGCCTTGATGAGTGTTAAGAGATCCTCCCTGTCGAGGGCCTGCGTTGTCGGAGGGTCCGAGGCAGTGGATATTATCTGGGCTGTTATGATCTATGGGGACTGCCGAGGGTTGTATTTCTTAACTGTGCGTAATAGCGCACAAAATGCGCGCTAAAGGAATAACAGGAAAAGTCGGTCGATGGATCTATAATTTCCTCACTAACAGAACACAGAGAGTAGTCGTCAACAGAGTAAAGTCCGAGGCAGCTACGGTGAAAAGCTCTGTTCCACAAGGCACAGTACTAGCTCCCATCTTGTTCCTCATCCTCATATCCGACATAGACAAGGATGTCAGCCACAGCACCGTGTCTTCCTTTGCAGATGACACCCGAATCTGCACGACAGTGTCTTCCATTGCAGACACTGCAAGGCTCCAGCGGACATCAACCAAATCTTTTCAGTGGGCTGCAGAAAACAATATGAAGTTCAACGATGAGAAATTTCAATTACTCAGATATGGTAAACATGAGGAAATTAAATCTTAAATCAGAGTAAAAAAACAAATTCTGGCCACAAAATAGAGCGAAACACCAACGTCAAAGACCTGGGAGTGATTATGTCAGAGGATCTCACCTTCAAGGACCATAACATTGTATCAATCGCATCTGCTAGAAAAATGACAGGATGGATAATGAAACCTTCAAAACTAGGGAGGCCAAGCCCATGATAAACACTCTTCGGGTCACTTGTTCTATCTAGGCTGGAATAAATTTCTGCACTCTAACAGCACCTTTCAAGGCAGGTGAAATTGCCGACCTAGAAAATGTACAGAAAAACTTTCACGGCGTGCATAACGGAGATAAAACACCTCAATTACTGGGAGCGCTTGAGGTTTCTAAAACCCGTATTTCCCCGGAACCAGAGGGAGAGATACATGATTATATACACCTGGAAAATCCTAGAGGGACTAGTACCGAACTTGCCCCACGAAAATCACTCACTAAAGAAAGCAAAAGACTTGGCAGACGATGCAAACCATCCCCCCCAAAGAAAAGCAGGGGTGTCACAAACACGTTAAGAGACCATACAATAAGTGTCAGGGGCCCGAGACTGTTCAACTGCCTCCCAGCACACATAAGGGGGATTACCAACAGACCCCTGGCAGTCTTCAAGCTGGCACTGGACAAGCACCTAAAGTCAGTTCCTGATCAGCCGGGCTGTGGCTCGTACGTTGGTTTGCGTGCAGCCAGCAGCAACAGCCTGGTTGATCAGGCGCTGATCCACCAGGAGGCCTGGTCACAGACCGGGCCGCGGGGGCGTTGACCCCCGAAACTCTCTCCAGGTAAACTCCAGGTAAACTGTAGCCTGTTGGGTGCCAAGTTGGGTAGCCGGCATCTGATGGTGAGGTGCATGCATAGTTTAGTTTAATATCTTTATTATGCACCCCATGTGGAAAATTTTTAATTTTCCGAAACTATAGCGCCTAATAGGTGTTTTATGTGCCGATATGAGTCAAAATGTATTTGAAAATGGAGTAGAACCAAGAGTTCCCTTGGCGCATGCGCGGATGTGCGGGGGAGGGAGGCGCGGATTGTTTTGAATGTGGTGAAGAAGCTGAGAAAGCATGGAACCACGAAATTGACATTCACGGGCGGCCTAAGGATTAATATAGGCCTCATTTCATAATAAGAAGTGTCCGTAACTGTTTCCTGGTGGAGAGTGGGGGAACGTGTTTTACGGGACCCAGGGTAATAGAGTGGTAAAAAGTGTGATAAGAGTAGGACCGGGTGTCAGGTGCAGGGCCAGGGTGTGTCCAGGGGACATACCCGGTGTTAATCCTCGCCTTTCGGCCTCAGATCTTAATGGAGTGACCTCTAATTTGTGTAATAGTTATGAGACGTTAAATCGCTTGTGAATGGTAATGTAATCAGTGATAAAACATTGAGTTAAGAGAATGGGGGAAATGTGAAATAGAGCGCCTTGCTCCATAAAACGTGTAAACTCCGTACCGGGAAAAATGGAGATTTATGGAATCACGACTTCTAACCGGGACAAACCGACGGAAAACCTCGTCCTGCCGGAATGAGAACCGTGTCGGTGAAGCAGGACATCAAAAACTGAGATGGTGAATGGAAGAAATAAGGAGTATCAATCACCCACAGTTAAGTAACCCTTCTATTATAGCAAACTTATGCTGGCCAGTAGTTTTTATGTTATAATTAGATGGGTTTTAGAGTGATCCAGCTACATCAAGTGCCCCACCAAAGAAACATCTGTAAGTGGTGGAATTATGTACAAATGCTTTCCTTGATGGATGTATCCAGGTGTATCCTACCCCCCTCCCCTTCATTCAGCGAAACTAATAAAATCTAACAGTCCACAATTAACTAGTAGCACCGAACTTGTGTGTGCTACCCAATCCATACTAGTCTCGGATAGATATGGGATAAATTGTGAGGTCGAAGGGCCACCTGTAGTGACCAGAGGTGGTTAAGTTTTCTCACATGTCTACCCGGGGGACTACGGTAAAAATATGGTCGTCTCCCAATGAGATTACTTGTATGTATATAATGTTGAGTACATACAGATAAACACCCAAGAAAATTTTCCATATCTGCCCTCTGGTCCTTCGTGAACCGGGATGCAATCAGTGAAAAAATTAATTAAATTTAATTACTTAATAATTAAGTGCTGATTGAAGGAAGTCGGTGTAGGGTGCACAAGTTTAAATTCGATCGTGTGATGGATGATAATTAGCCCAATAAATTGCTAGCACATGGGGGGGCTAGGATTATACAAGAGTAAATTTGCAAGAATTACTCTTATAAGGCGTCTCCCTTAAGTAGTATAATGGGTGATTATTAATTCCCAAAACCATGGCTGGGTCTGAGGAAGTTAGTGCGACTGGCAATCCCATGATGCCAAAGCAAGAAACGTCACTACAAGCTCGGAAGGGTCATTTTACTAAATCATACAAGAATGTATGGAGTTAATGAAACAAGAAACGGTAAACCCTGATGAATTAAAGCTACACCTAGATGCCTTGGGAAATAGACCATGAGTCCATATAGATTGTGGTTTAAAGACTATGAAAAAGAGCTGCTAGAGAATTGGTGCAGATAAATGCTGAAAGGAGCGACTGCTGGATCAACATTATGAAGTGGAGGACAACATTGTGTCCTCAAAACTAAGGCTTTGGAGAAGGTAAAGGGTGTAAACAATGTTTTTGGGTCAACCTAGTAAGGAAAGTCAGAGACATCTACCAAAACTCCCAGAATTATGTATGCCTGTGTTTAATCCGGGAGAACACTGGGAGGACTTTTGGTCTATCTTTAAAGCAGTCTACATGATAGGAGTGATCTTGCAAGTGTTACCAAATTATGCTATTTAAAGGGACAAGTAAGGGGAGATGCGAAATGTTCTCATACAAGCATTCCCAAAATGTAAAATGACTCCTATAGTGAGGCATTTGACTTGTTGGAGGTCACTTACGGAAACCTTGGAGCAAAGTAGGCTGGAACCTAGTGGCTAATTTGGCTAATTTAAAAGACTCCAGATCACAACCGCAACAGTTTACAGGAAATTTAGGATCAAACTAGAAAGCACTTTTAAGACCTTGAGTAATAAATATGATCTGGAGGGAGCAGAGGGGTTTGTTGAGTGCCTTGATTCAGAATAAATTGAACCACAAGACCATAGAGTGGTTTATCTAACAGATATCACAAGGGTTACTTCAGGTTTGGAAGAAATAAGATGGGACTGCAAGAGCTAATTGTCCAACTGCAGATCAGCCAACCCATTACCTCTAGGAATACCACGTCTACAGACCCCAGTGCACCTGCCAAGTTCCACAAAGGGAAACCTTATCCTAATTTTCAATAATCCTAAGCCACCTACTACACGGGGTTACGTAGGCACGAATCAAGTGACAGGTGCCAGTTATAGTGGTTTCTCCACCTCCAAGCAAGAGGGAAGTACCACAATAAGGGTAGCCCAGTTTGATAAGAGGTCAGGCAAAGAAAGGAGAGATTGTAACCCTTCTGCAACGGTACTCATTTCTCTAAGAACTGAAAATGCCAATAATCATGGGATGTTAAAGTGGAAAGATTGGAAAGCTTGCTAGATGTACAGGTGTCTAGGGAAATCATAATTAAGGGATTGCCGTGCTAACTTGCACTATTGTTATCAGTGTAACAAGGGAAGACACCACATAGCTATGTGTAAGGGCAGATCTAATCGTAATGATGGTAACAAATAGAAACTGATAGTGATAATAACCCAGACACAACAGTAGCCCACGAAAAGATTGCAGCTAACGTCGGGTAATGATGGCCTACTGGGGTAGCTTTGCTGTGTTGGATTGTGTGATTAATGATAAACGGCGTAAAAAATCCAAAACTGTAACAGCATTACTGGATCAGGGATCACAACGTACCTTCATAAAACGAAAACTGCCTTAATGGGATAAGGTACAAATGGGAGATCCTCTATACTCAAGCTACTGGCTTTCTCTCGAATAAAAAGGCCCCAAATCATACGACACTGTTTAAGTAACTGTCCGGCTGGGCAATGAGAGAAAACGTATTAATGCCGTAATTGTGGATAGGCTCCCAGAGAAAATATCTACCAAAAGGGCTTGGTAACGCTACTGAAGGCTTTCGAGTAAGGTAGATTTGGCACCTTCGGGTATAAATAATGATTCGTGGGGCCAATAGATATTTTGAAGGTAGTGACCATTATGCCCCCTTTTTGTAAAGGGATGACAAAGAAATGCGGAGTCCCCTTCAAAGGACCGCCGGGGGTCACGTGATGTATGGCAGGCTTCCTCGTACCGATAATGAATGACTGAGGAATCCATAAATACAGTTAACGGTGTGTCCTTAACTCATGAAGATCACCCAGTGTAAATATACTTCAATAGAGGATGAATTTGAACCTGTGTATAAATTTAAAGGGGAATTGGACAGCATAGGGATCAATGAAAAATGAAGAAAGTCCAGATGATTCCTTTCCAAGAACAATACCAGAAGGAATTTTAAAAATTGAATCTGGACAATACTGGGTGAGACTTCCGTGGAAGCTGAACCATCCAGACCTACCAACTATTACCGGATGGCGTATGACAATTAAAGGCTCAGCTCCACGAATTGAGCAAGACACCAAACTGTTTGACTGCTTACGATGATATAATTAATGAGCAGTTAAATAATAAATTCATAGAGGAGGTACCTCCCGAGCAAACACCAGATTTATGGTCACTATTTGCCACACCACGGAGTGAAGAAGGATTCAAAAGACCACTCCTCTGAGGATTGTGTTTAATTGTAGTCCAGGAGTAATAAAAGTGTACCTAGTTTGAATGACTGTTTGATGACAGGTCCGTCTTTTGAGGGAAAAAAACTGGGAGACATACTATTAAACTTCAGGTTAAAATTTAAATGCCTTACGGCAGACATAAGTAAAGCTTTCCTGAGAGTGGGTCTGCAGGAGGTTTGACCGGGGATTTGCATTAGGTTTTTTATGCCCGAGAATCCTGGTGACCCACTTAGTCCCCGAAGACTTTTCGCTTCAGGAGTGTATTGTTTGGTGCTACCTCCAGTCCGTTCCTACTCCGGCAACGATAAATGCACACCTTAAGCGTACGGTGGTCCACTGAGTGGAGTAATGGGTAAACAATTTTATGTGGACAATTTCCTGGGGTACGTCTACTGAAGAGGAACTAATGAGCATATACGCAGGGGCTAATGAAATAATGCAAGGTGCAAATATGCCCCTGAGGGGAATGGAACAGTAATTCGTCCAGTTTTTAAAAGTTCAAATAAATAAAGACAACCCTGGAGTTGAAGTGTCCAAATATAGTAATGTGCTGGGACTGACTTGGACACAGAGGGGGACTTGTTATCGTTAAAGCCTAATGGCTACAGCATGCCCAATAAATTAACCAAGAGAGTCTTGCTTGCAGAAGTTTCAAAATCTTCGATCCACTAAAGGGTTAGTGTCCCCACTTACCATAAGAGGAAAATTGTTGATAAAAAAGGCATGGAAGCTTAAGTTTTGCTTGGGATGAAACCCTACCTGAGGAATTTGTTTTAAAGGTGGGAAGAACTAATAGGGGAAAATGTAAAATTACCAATGTTGAAGTTCCCCCCCTAAAAGTGGCCAGTCAAGAGGGAGAAAATGTACTCCACATTTTTTGCGATTTCTTCGAAATTAGCATATGGAGCAGTCGCTTACCTTCAATGTAATAGTGCCATTTCTCTTGTTTTTGTTCTAAGGCTAAGGGGGCTCCAATCAGATCACGCACCTTACCCAGTTGGAATTAACGGCCATTTATGTAGGTGTCAAAATTTGCCAATTAAAAAGAAATAAATTGCGAGAGATAAATATCAGCGACACCGTAATTTGGTCTGATAACGAGGTATCCTTACAATGGATTCGTAATGGTAATAGTAAGATTGTGTATGTACAAAACAGAGTCGCTGAAATCAATCAAAAAGCAGAGAAACATCACAGTTTGGGTCAGCATATGTTAAAACCCTTTTAAACACATTCCTGGTGACGAGAACCCATGACTTCTTGTCTCGAGGCTTGACTTATGAAAAATTTGTGAGTGCTTTATCGTGGTTTAAAGGGCCAAGTTGGCTGGTGGACAAAATTAACTGGCCGTGCAAAAGGCACATATTTCTCCTGTCGAAATTACGGTGACACCGCTCCGGTCAGTAATCCCCCCCTTAGCCATTGATATGAACAGGTATTCTTCCTTACCTAAGCTGATTAAATGTGACCAGGTTTGTGTTTAAATTTAATAAGTAAGAATGAATATCTCACATAATTTTCCCCAATCCCCCTGAAATACTGGCTACAGAGGGTACAGAAGAAACCTACAGGGATGAGATTAAATTCATGATGGACGGAAAAAAATTTTGAAAGGCCTCAATAATAGAAAAGCTGGGGCTGATTTAGAGGATGATGTAATTAGGTGCAGAGGCAGGTTAAAAAAATGCTGAATTGGGGGAATATGCTAAGCACCCTATCTTGCTGCCCAAAACCAAACACCTGACAACCTTGATTGTCTTTAATGCCCATAATAACGTGATGCACGGTGGGTAAAAGGATACCTTAAACTGTATTCGGGGAAAAAATTCTGGATTCCACAAGGGCGGCAAAGTGTAAAGGGGTTATCAAGTCGTGTGTAATATGTCGCCGGGTGGATGCCAGAACCTACATGTACCCAGGTCCTCCACCATTGCCCAAGGAACGCGTGCAGTTGGTAAAACCATTTGATGTGACCGAGTGGACTATAGTGGGGCCAATCATTTGACGGGTACTTCAGATGGTGTCCCCTTGAAGGTGTATGTATGTCTATTTACTTGTACAGCTACTAGGGCTGTTCAAACCCAGAAGTGGCTCAGGACTTGTCTGCAGAACAGTTCATACAGCCGTTTTCCCGGGAAAATTTGCAGCTAGACATCCTGTCCAAGATTGATGCCCCCAGATAAAAGCCACCAATTTTGTAGCGGGTGCTCAACCAACTTGATGAAATTAAATAAGAGTGATGATGTACGTCCTTGTTGACCCCAGCGAGGGTGTGTCTGGAAATTTTATTACTCCCAGAGCCCCCTGGCAGGAGGACTGTACGAAAAGAAAAGATAGTAACAGTGAAAAGATGTCTTCGTAAGTTGCTACACAGGAAGAGAATTGATTTGGAGGATTCCGGGCAGTGTTGGTGAGGCAGAGAATCGATTTAACAATCGCCCTCTGTCATACATGAGCGACACTCCTGACGCGGAGGTACTGACTCCCTCTCACCTAATAAAGTGGACAAAGGTTAGAAGCTGCGCCCCATCTATAAGATAATCCCGAGGGAAGTGATGAGGATTAAATAACGTGACTGTGTTGAGTGACAAGTTCAAAATGTTAAAATAAGGTAATTATTCATTGGTCTGATGTGTGGCGTAAAGAATAATCTTCTTACACTACGTGAACACTTTTATGGTGCGCCAGAGGGAGTAAACCGACAGAACATTCAACCAGGGGACATTGTGTTTTAAATTTATACTGACAACATCGAACACTGTGGCCTCTGGGCAAGGTAGTTACAATAATACCCAGATGCACAAGGTTTTTGTCAGAAAAAGTCAAAGTGTTGTGTCGTGGTCAGGAAAGTTTGCGTACCATTAATAAATTAATTTCCCTTAGAATTAAATGGTGTTCAATTTCCCGTGCAATGGAAACCTAAGGGAAAGTGACACGAGTGATATTGAAGACACTGACCGGGTAATGCAAGAAGAAACTGTAGTAAACCCACTAGGAAAACAGCAGCGCAATCTAGAGAGGGCTGGAAAACCCTCTCCTGGAGGAAGACGCAATTTAAGTCGTTCTAACAACGACTTCCGCCCGGCCGCAGTGTTTGGGAAAATTTTTAATTTTCCGAAACTATAGCGCCTAATAGGTGTTTTATGTGCGATATGAGTCAAAATGTATTTGAAAATGGAGTAGAACCAAGAGTTTTTCCCTTGGCGCATGCGCGGATGTGGGGGGAGGGAGGCGCGGATTGTTTTGAATGTGGTGAAGAAGCTGAGAAGCATGGAACCACGAAATTGACATTCACGGCGGCCTAAGGATTAATATAGGCCTCATTTCATAATAAGAAGTGTCGTAACTGTTCCTGGTGGAGAGTGAGGGAACGTGATTTACGGGGCCACGGTAATAGAGTGGTAAAAAGGTGATAAGAGTAGGACCCGGGTTCAGGTGCACGCCAGGGTGTGTCCAGGGGACATACCCGTGTGTTAATCCTCGCTCCCTCGCCTCAGATCTTAATGGGGTGACCTCTAATTTGTGGTAATAGTTATGAGACGTTAAATCGTCCTTGTGAATGGTAATGTAATCAGTGATAATAACATTGAGTTAAAAGAGAATGCGGGGGGTGTGAAATAGAGCGCCTTGCTCCGAGTGAACGTGTGACTCTCGTACCGGGGATAATGGGGATTTATGGGAAACACGACTTCTAACCCGGGGGCAAACCGACGGATACCTCGTCCTGCCGGAATGAGAACCGTGTCGGTGTAGCAGGACATCGAAACTGAGATGGTGAATGGAAGAAATAAGGAGTATCAATCACCCACAGTTAAGTAACCCTTCTAGTTATAGCAAACTTATGCTGCCAGTAGTGTTATGTTATAATTAGATAGGTTATGAGTGATCCAGCTACATCAAGTGCCACCAGAGAACATCTGGTAAGTGGTGGAATTATGTACAAATGCTTTCCTTGATGGATGTAAACCAGTGGTTTTCCTACCCCCCTCCCCTTCATTCAGCGAAACTAATATAATCTATACAGTCCACAATTAACTAGTAGCACCGTACTTGTGTGTGCTACCCAATCCATACTGGTCTCGGATAGATATGGATAAGATTTTGAGGTCGAAGGGGCCACCTGTAGTGACCAGAGGTGGTTAAGTTTTCTCACATGTCTACCCGGGTGACTACGGGAAACAATATGGTCGTCCTCCCAATGAGATTACTTGTATGTATATAATGTTGAGGTACATACAGATAAACACCCTAGAAAATTTTCCATACCCCATATCCATCCTGTGGGCGGTAGTCAAAAGATTACAGAGGTACATAATGGGTCCAGGGACTGGGCCCCAAAGTTATGATAGCTGAACTAGTTACAAAGGTAATGAGCTCCAGTAGAAACTGGTTTACAATCATGGCAAGTTACAGAGGTAATGAATCAGCCTCACTCCTATACATGGTTACAGTCATGAACAAATTACAAAGTAATGAACCACTGATACGTCCACACCTGGTCAAAAAATGTAATGAGTTATAAATACAAATATTAAGTGGGTCATACACCCACACGAGCGCCGCACACACACCACACACACACACACACAAAACACACACCCACACACACACACACACAACCACACACACACACACACACACACACTCTCTCTTCCTCTTTACACACACACACACACACACACACACACACACACACACACAAAACACACAACACACACACACACACACAAAACACCACACACACACACACACACACACACACACACACACACACACACACATGCATGCACATACAACAGGCCTAGTGTCTAATCGACATGTGCCTAGGACCAAATGGAAAACTAACTAACACACACACACATCGGACTCGACCCCCGCAACCTAAACTAGGTGAGTACACACACACACACACACACCCCACACACACACCACACACACGAGGGCGCACGCAAAGACACATGTACACGAGCGTACATATATATGTATACACACAAGCACGCGTGCACACACACACACACACACACACACACACACACACACACACACACACACACACACACACACACACCGCACACACACACACACAGATGAATCACAGGGATGTTAGGAAGTATTTCTTCAGCCACAGAGTAGTCAGTAAGTGGAATAGTTTGGGAAGCGATGTAGTGGAGGCAGGATCCATACATAGCTTTAAGCAGAGGTATGATAAAGCTCACGGTTCAGAGAGAGTGACCTAGTAGCGATCAGTGAAGAGGCGGGGCCAGGAACTCGGACTCGACCCCCGCAACCTCAACTAGGTGAGTACACACACACACACACATACATATTAACATAGCCAGAGAAACCTGCATAGTGGCTGTGCCGGGCAAGGAGTGCCTGCGTTGCCGTGTTATGGCCGGTGGGGACTCGTGTAGTGCTGTTTGTTGATTGTGTTGCTCAAATGTTTCCTGTTGGCCCCGCTTGTTCCTTATGTTTTTGTTTCTTCGTTGAAGTAGGGGGGAAAGGAGGCTCCTGTCTATGACGCCTGGTTGAGGCTTCAAGGGTCGGAAATTCCTCGGCATTGAGTTGGGTGGTCTGATGAGAGTTCAGCAGTTAGTTTAGTTTAATATGTTTATTATGCACCCCATACCCATCCCGTGGGCGGTAGTCAAAAGATTACAGAGGTACATAATTGGTCCAGGGACTGGACTCCAAAGTTTTGATAGCTGAGCAAGTTACAAAGGTAATGAACTAGATCTGGTCATAATCATGACCAAGTTACAAAGGTAATGAGCTCCAGGTTGAGCTGGTCACACTCATGAATAATTGCAAAGGTAATGAATCATAAACACATTAATCATGAGAATTTACAAAGGTAATGAGCTCCAGGTAGAGCTAGTCACAATCATGACAAGTTTCAAAGGTAATGAATGATAAACACGTTATGACATGATTACATAGACAAATTACAGAGTAATGAGCAGTTAACAAACATAGTAGGGAATTCATCCATTGCCCCAACAACAGATGTTGCTAGGTGTCTGTCTCTCCTCGGCAGACAGCCATTGCAAACAGCAGCAAGTTGCCCAGGGATCTGCTGCTTGCACGAGCACCATCGACCCTTCTGCAGTATGACAGGATTCTCTGCACCCATCGTCTACTGAGGGTGATGCTCTGCCGTATCCTGCTGCCTCGTTGCTGGCGTCTTCCAGTCCTCATGAATTCTAACGAGCCTCTCGAGGCATCGAGGGTTCCAGGCATGGTGTTTTTGCCTGCAGTTGGGGCATCGTGAAGTAGGTGGCGATGCATTCTTCAGCTTGGTGATGCAGTCCTCGGTAGGGTGGGGCTGGCTACAAACACCGCAGATTACTCTGCTCGGACAGAGTGCACCCAGTGTCCGTAACGCTGGCACTTGAAACAGCGAACTGGTTCTGTCGTGAAGGTTCTGACATCGTACCTGCCCTAAGAACCGAGGTCCAGCTGGGATGTCAGCGGTCCTACATGCTGAATGAGGACTTGCCGGGTTGGTGCGTTGCCTGCCGGCTTTGCCTTGAGACGTTGAGCTGACACCACATTGGGGTGTTAGTCGACTGGTGTGGGTCGCATCCTGGGACAAAACTGACCTAATTTGTCCGAAATGCTGAGCATAACAAGCAGCTTTCTATACAGTAGTATGTCATTGATGTCAGCTAGGACTGTATACCATGTACATGTACTTGTAGTAAATAAAGATATATTATATATTATATTATATTATTATATTCTTGTCCATCTATCATCATTCTATCATGCAGGAGGAGCCACATATCTATGGTGCATCCAACAAAATGACCAGACTCTTGGATGTCACTACCACCCGGTTCCGGCTGGGTTACAAGTATCTTTGGCAGGTTAAATCAAACGAAATGTAAACTTTGCCAGATGCACTATTGTCACACCTTGCGTCATTATGTGCTGGAATGCGATCAAACTAATGAATTCAGAGACAACTCACTCAGAAATGTTCAGCCTCCAAGCTAAGGGACTGACCACCTCAAAACTACGTTTTCAAGGGTGATGGACTTGTTACATCGTATTCACATCTGTTTTACTTCTGCTGACTCTTCTCTACTCGACTGAAGAAGCCTACTGTATGGCGAAACGTTTCGGAATTAAGATACCTAAGTGTTGCACATATGTCTTACTTATCAAGCTGTCGGTATCGTATACTATTTCGGTGTTCAGGAGGTAAGCTGTGAGTGGCCCTGATAAACCCAACAAACACACGTCTAGGATGATACCAATAATTACTGACTTGCTGTCACAGCCTGGAGTGATGGTGGGCATGGGTATTGGACTTTGTATAGGTTATTTTGCCCGAGGATCCTTATTCACTGACACCAGCGACTTATATAATGAGAGCGCCGATGACGACCCTGATGACTCGGACTGGGATGAGGTATTGTATATTAGTCATTTCAAGGGAGATGAATTGATGCTGGAGAGACTTGATCCAGGGAATTGGAGCTAGCCTCCACTGCCTTTGATCAGACCTGGTTGCCGCCCATTCCCCAGGTGGTTTATGATCCAAGTGGGTTGATGCACTCCATAAATGTAATAAAAAATAATATAGTTATTAGTAATTTATTCGAATTATGGTCAGTATTGTTGGCTGAAGTCAGCCATATAAGATAAGATTTTGTTCGGATTTTTAACTCCAGAGGGTTAGCCACCCAGGATAACCCAAGAAAGGCAGTGCATCATCAAGAGACTGTCTCTTATTTCCATTGGAGTCCTCAATTATTTCCCCCAGGATGCAACCCACAGCAGTAGACAAACGCCCAAGTACCTACTTGCTTGCTAGGTGAATAGAACAACAGGTGTAAGGAAACACCCAATGTTTGCACTCTTGCCAGGAATCAAACCATGGACACTCAGTGTGTGAAGTGAGAGCTTTGTCTACCAGGCCATGGGCCACCATACCAGGCCATGGGCCACCATACTAGGCCATGGACCACCATACCAGGCCATGGACCACCATACCAGGCCATGGACCACCATACCAGGCCATGGGCCACCATACCAGGCCATGGACCACCATACCAGGCCATGGACCACCATACCAGGCCATGGACCACCATACCAGGCCATGGCCCACTATACCAGGCCATGGGCCACCATACCAGGCCATGGGCCACCATGTACAGGTAGGTCCTGTTTTATGATGGTCCATTTTACAACTTCACATTAACGACCTTTTTGAAATTACTTAAAAAATCGAAAAATAGCAACTCAGTAACACATAGCAATATGTACTTCTATTGTTTTGTTGTTACATTGTGAGTGGAATAATAGAGAGTGAGAGTTGTTTACCTTCAGTGTTCTATTGTGGTGTCCTTGTGAATTTTCCCTCAATTGTTAACGTTTTACACAGGCTCAAAAGATAACCACTAGCAAACAGTTCATTTCATGCAGTGTTACAGTTTTATTTACCTGGAGTTTACCTGGAGAGAGTTTCGGGGGTCAATGCCCCCGCGGCCCGGTCTGTGACCAGGCCTCCTGGTGGATCAGCGCCTGATCAACCAGGCTGTTGCTGCTGGCTGCACGCAAACCAACGTACGAGCCACAGCCCGGCTGATCAGGAACTGACTTTAGGTGCTTGTCCAGTGCCAGCTTGAAGACTGCCAGGGGTCTGTTGGTAATCCCCCTTATGTGTGTTGGGAGGCAGTTGAACAGTCTCGGGCCCCTGACACTTATTGTATGGGCTCTTAACGTGCTAGTGACACCCCTGCTTTTTTATTGGGGGGATGGTGCATCGTCTGCCAAGTCTTTTGCTTTCGTAGTGAGTGATTTTCGTGTGCAAGTTTCGTACTAGTCCCTCTAGGGTTTTCCAGGTGATATAATCATGTATCTCTCCCTCCTGCGTTCCAGGGAATACAGGTTTAGAAACCTCAAACGCTCCCAGTAATTGAGGTGTTTTTTTTCTCCGTTATGCGCGCCGTGAAAGTTTCTCTGTACATTTTTTAGGTCGGCAATTTTTTTTACCTGCCTTGAAAGGTGCTGTTAGAGTGCAGCAATATTCCAGCCTAGATAGAACAAGTGACCTGAAAGTGTCATCATGGGCTTGGCCTCCCCAGTTTCGAAGGTTCTCATTATCCATCCTTCATTTTTCTTAGCAGATGCGATTGATACAATGTTATGGTCCCCTTTAAGGTGAGATCCTCCGACATAATCACTCCCAGGTCTTTGCG
>NW_026505365.1:0-17045 GCF_026875155.1 Cherax quadricarinatus
TTTTTTAAACTCCCCCCCAAATACCTTAGTGAAAAAATTTATAAATTCGTAAGGGGGAAAGCCCCTTTGAAAAACCAGCGAGATTCGTGTTTAAATTTATGCTTTAAAAGGTGGCTACGAACTCCCTGGCAATTATTGATTCCAAAAATTTTTACCCTATGGAGGTTGGGCTTAGGGTCTTAGTTCGAAGCTAAGGCCTGTCCTTTTTTGAAAATGGTTCCTTTTGCCATTTTCCACTTACTGGCCCCATCCCGTTTGTGTGATATTTTTAAAAAGATTAGCCAAAGGTGTGGCTAAGCTCCTCTTTACATTCTTTAAAAACCCTTGCATACAGTTCATCAGGGCCTGGGGATTTGTTAGGTTTTAATTTTCTATTTGCCTAAGGACCATGTCATTGGGTGACCATAATAGTGCACAGTTTATTATCGTCCTGTTCTACATAATTTATCATTATGGAATATCGCTGGTATCCTCCTGTGTAAAAACTGAGAGGAAGTATGTGTTAAAAATTCTACAATTTCTTATCACTGTCAGTGAGCTGACCGAGGAACTTTTGAGTGGGCCTATCTTGTCCCTGATCTTACTTCTGTATACCTGAAAGAATCCTTTTGGGTTAGTCTTCGATTCTCTTGAAACCCTTTAACCTCATAATTCTATTTGCTTTTCTAATTCCCTTTTTTATTTTCTCTTTAACTGAATATATCGATTTCTTATTGCCCCTCTCCTCTTTTGATTTGCCTATATATGCCTCTCTTTTGCCCAAATCGATATTTTATTCTATTGTTCATCCTTTTTAGGATAAATTTTTTTTTGATCTGTTTTCCCTTTTGGAACATAATTTGACTGAGCAGCTAGAACTATCCCCTGGAAAGCATCATATCGGCAACCATCACCACCTACCTGACCCTAGTCAGGTCATTCCAGTTCAGCCCACTAAGTAATTTTTCAGTCCTATAAAAATCACCCAAGCGAAAGTCAGGGACGGAGACTTGATTCCATTATTAGGGGAATTCCATGATTTGTTAAAACTGAGTGATTTGTGATCACTCTCCCCAAGTCATCATTACCTAAAGATTATTAATTTTAGGTTTCCCTACTGGCAAGAACAAGTCAAGGAGGTTTTTTTCCCCTAGTTGGCTCTGTCACAAACTGTTTTAAAAAAATCTGGATCGTATCAAGAAGTCACCCGACTCTAAATTTCCTGTCAAATTGCTCCAGTCAATCTGTCTATAGTTGAAATCCCCCATTAGCACAACATTTTCGTTATGTAGATCCCTTTACGAATTTCGTCCCATAGAAGTTTACTGCACTCCCTATCAAGATTTGGGGCCCCGTAAATCACACCCAAAATTAGTTTTCTCGGCCCCCGAGAAACTGTAACCAACAGATTCAGGGTGACGTTCTAATTTAAAATCTTGTCTAACACAACAATTTAAATTGTCTCTGACATACATCGCCTACTCCACCACCTTTCCTGTTGACCCTGTCAGTGTGGAATAATTTATAGCCTTGTATGTGACATTCAGAGGGCATCTCTCTATCTTTCAGATTGAGCCAGGTTTTTGTATAGCAATAATATCTATGTTTCCTGCACTTGCAATTAATCTTAGCTCATCTATCTTATTTCTACAACACTTGCATTATATTGTAAACATTAGGGAGTAGTCCTTGTGCCCTCTGCTGTCCCCTTGTTTGCTGAATGTCTTTGTCTTTATTTTAACTTCTTGACGAATGCTTTATACATTACTGTTTCCAACTATGTTGAACTGCTTGTTTCCCAAAACACCCATAACTCTATCTTCCATGTTTAAATCATGGCATTTCCCCCAATGGCTTCTCAATCGAGTCTGACAAGTGCTACACCCTGCCCAAGAGGAACCACATCCTTGCATTACATATCAGTGTTGCATAAAGTTTGTTCAGTTGTCATGAATGGAATCAGTTTGCAGTAATCTGTTAGCCAGCAATTTACCAATTGCCTAGACAACATTCATTTCTACTCCCTTCTGGCAAGATGTACAATGATTGGGATCCTCCCTTTTGACTTATGAAATCTATAGCTGACCTGTATTTTAGCAGCTCTCTCTCCTCCTTTCCTAATATCTTTTCCACCGCACAGAGACAGATACTGGCTTGTTGCCATATCTGACATGATTTCCAGTCTGTTGACAATGTCCCAACCGCTCAGGGATGCAATTATTTCTATCTTCTTATTCCTTTACAAAATGAACGGTCAAATATTACTGAGAGTCCCAACAAAAAGAATGCGCTTACCTTCATTGCAGGGCAGTAGTACCCTTACTTCACTGCCATTGAAGACATTCATCCTGGAGAACAGAGAAAACGATTTCTTTACCTTCAGATCGCACTCTTAACTTTACTTACTCTGGCGCCTCCATTACTGTGAACAACTCGCCACTTGTAGCAGGTGGTGGGCTGCCCTCACGTGGGAAACCGTTGCTACCTCCCCACCTACAGCATCCTCAAGTGAGAAAGACAGGACCTCATGCTAGAAGTATTCCCCACAATCTCCAACCACCTCACACTCTTCCGGCCATGAGGTGGACCTTCAGCTCCTAATCTCTCCTGGGAAGCAAGCCTCCTCCTTCAACTCTCCCAAACCCCAGCTTTTAAAACATGCGAAGCAGCATGCTTCTTGTACAAGGTGCACAATTTTAAGAATTATTACAGAAATTTACCCCCATTATCTGTTACTAGGGACTTAGGGGTGGTATGCCCGCAGTAATGGTTTTAAAATTTTGAAAAGTTTAGATTTAGAAAGGAACTAAAAATTATTGGTTTGGAAAGGGGTTTTCCCCAAAAAGTTGGGTTCCCTTTGGGGGGTTGGGGTTATTACCAAATTTTGGAATTTTTCCCCAAATTCTAGGTTGGTTTAATACGGGATTGGGAAGGGATTGATTGGTTTATTTCCACATCAACATTTCTTTACCAGAAAATGGGTTGGAAAAGTTTTTTAAAAATTGGGATTTTTGAAAGGACCCTCCTTAGGGGGAAACCCTTCAGTGCCCCCCCTTTTTAAAGGGTTTTTAATTTCATGTGGTTTGGCAAACTGGATACCTTTGCTTGGGGTTTCCCCCAAAAAGGTTTGGTTTGTAATTCTTGGTTAGCGGGTCCTTTTCGGGGTCCTTCCAGGGGTTTTTGTTTCCTGGAAAAGGGAATCAAAGAAAAATGGTCTGTGCTTAAACATTTTAATTTTGATAAAAGGGTTGGGTTGCTTTAAAAATACAAAATTCCCAAAGGGCCTTCTCCCAAAAAATTTGATTTACGGAAAAACCCTTCAAAGGGGGATTGTTTTAAAAAGCAACCTCTTGAAACCTTTCCATAGGGTTTTTTTTCTAAATGGGGTAGGGCATTACCCATTTGCAAGACTTTGCAGATATAAAAAGTTTTAGGAAAAAACTTAAATTCAAAATTTTCCCCCAGTTACTTTTTTTAAGATTTGGAAGGGCTCCGGGCAATGCCAAACCCGGGACCCCATCTTTTTTTTAAAAGGGGGCATTTTAAAATTAAAGGAACAGGTTGAAAAAAAATTAAAAAAAATTGGAAATTTAAAAAATGAAAGCCTTTTTAGGGGGGGGGGGGGGGGGGGGGGGGGGGGGGAACCAAAGGGGGAAAGGGGGGGGGGGGGGGGGGGTTTAAAAAACCCAAAAAGGAAAATTCTTACTATCTCTTCCCAAATGTAAGGAGGGTTTCAAACAAATAGACCTTTTTTTTGGGAAATAATCACTGTAAAACTTTTTACTTTATAAACCAGGGAGCACTAAAAAAAACAACTACAACACTTTTGTGAGAGCACTAGCCGAAAAAGAGACGTCTTTTTTTTGCAGACGGCATGTGACTCAACAAGAAGGGAAATTAAATTAGTTGCAAGAAATTTTTTTCCGACAAGGCTTTCCCTGTGGAAAAAATACTACTCGAACTAACAGGCATTGCAGGGATGGGTTTGTGCCTAAGCAATCTGAGTGTCCTGGACACTTGAGGAATCGGCCTTCCTGAAAGTCGGGCGGTATAGGTGGAACACTGAGGGGAGTGACCAAATTACCAGTGCCTGACCGTTTTGGGGATTGGGGCTACTGGAGAATCCCATTAGCTTGAAGGACTTAATCCGAAAAACATTTTACCTGCAGCATAAACAGATTTCTGACCCCAAGCTGGTAACCCCAGAAGGGAACGATCAAGTCGCCCTTTTGGGGCATGCCTTCGAAAGGGCCCGGCACAATGGAAAGCTCGCAGGAAGAAATCCCAGTAGAAGGTCCCCCGGGAAAGTAATCGGGGTCGACAAAAAGGAAGGAAGCATTTGAAGTCTCTCCCTTGGTAAAAAGGTTGGGGAAGGGTCAAACCTCGGACACGCAGGTGAGAACCAGCTACCCATAAGGGAGGACCCATGGTCGGTTTTTTTAACGAGAAGGACCCGGGGGGGTTCGAAAACTGTTTAAACCTTAAAAAAACTAGACCTAATAATTTTGGGCTTGCGCCCCAGAGTCCATAACAAATAAAGGGGCGCATATGAACAAAATGCTTGCACTAAAAGGGCCTATGGTTGCTTTGGGAAAGTTTTGTGCAAACAAAAAGGTGGGTGTCATCGAAAAGATTTTGGTTCCATTTCACCCCCAAAACTTTCTATGCAGGGGACATGTGAAGAAAACCATAAATCCGGATTGTCATTCTCAAAGACTGTTTAAAGGCCCTTCAAAAATTTGTAAAAGGGGGATGGTGACTCATTATCCCCTACTGTACATGGGACGGTTTAAATTTTGGGCGCTCGAATTCCCCCAAATTTGGGGAAAAAAAGACCCGGGTTTTCTGGTTAGTTTGAAAATTTTGGAAATGACCCGGGTTTCGGGTTTTTTTTGAGAACCACGATATTGTTTTTCCTCTACGGGTTCTGCGGTTTGGGAAGGCCAGGGAAAACCCTTGAGAACTGAAGGTTAAAAGGAGCATTGCACTCAGATATGTATGTCCATGTATTCTATGATAAGTACAGGGGGGAAAGAGGGTATCATCATCAGTAGGGACGTTTTCTTAGGGTAACAACCCGGAAAATTTAATTTGCTAGGGCCCGGGAAAAACCACAATTAAACAAGTCCCCCGGACAATTTTTTACTGAATGTCCCTACGAATACTACGGGTTTTAAACAACCTTGTACCTGGTTTTTTTTGGTGATCTTAAAATGGTTGACCCCACGATTTGTCCCCTGGGGGCGAAAACAAGAGGTGGTGCGGGCCCTGGGGCCCCTTGTGGGGAAAATTACTTTTAATACATGGAAAAATTTCCCGGGGGGCACAAGGAACTACTGTTTTAAGGTGAAAGGGGGTTTTTAATGTCAAAAGTTGGGGGATGAGCCTCATAAGCACACAGGGAAAAGCGGGTGGCAAAAATTTTCTTTAATTGCCCCCAAAAAAGCTGCAAATTTTAGCAAAGCGATTCTGTAAATTTTTTTACCCTCTTCGGGGAGAAAAGATGATAAATTGGCACTTTGATAAGGGATGAAAAAAGTTTGTCTAATTAACGGGCAAATGCACTCAACGTTTTAAATTAACTCGGGGGGTGTAGCATTCACTATTTCCCCAAAGAACGAAATATGGATCGCTTTTTTTTTTATTGGGAACCCCCAAGGAAAGAACGAATCGTTCCTCATATTTGACCATTTAGAAATTCCGAAGTTCCCCTATCAAGGAGATCAACAAGTGAAAGCAGCGGGGATCGATAAAGACTTATGCAATTCTGTTTAAAAATTTTCCCTCTGAAGGGGGGACCTTAAAACTAGAGCCCCAAAGCACAAAAAACAAATGGCCGCAAACCAGGGCTTCAAGATTTATGTACATGGCCATTAAAAAAAGGGTTTTTTCGCATAAAGGGAATCACGATTTATAACATAGTATTTTCCGTGTCTGGGTCGGTCTGTAAAGCCCGGAAAAAAAAACTGTGAGGACCGGGGAAAAGGGGCAACATTTGCCTGGGGGTCTGAGTGTCGACATTCATTTTAAAGTATCACTTGACGGAAATGTGGGGAATATGGAAAAAGTAAACGAGAACAAAAAAGGCAAAAAAATGAAGTAAAAAAATAAAAAAATTCTAGAATTAAAATAAAGATGCAACTAATTCTGCAAAAGGAATAAAAAAAAATGCCCAAAGGGATACACTGAAAGAGGAAGGAAAAACTCAATGTGAAGGACTATTGGTCAAGATAAAAAAAATTTTCCTTTAAAAATATACAAGTAAAAAAAATTACGGGAAAAGAATTAAATGCAAAATGAGCTGTCTTATCTTGCTAATAAAAAAATTTAATTTAAAATTAAAAATTTTAAATCAATGTAAAAAATTTAAAAATTAAAATTACTAAATTTTTAAAGGGGAAAATTTTAAGTATTTTTCAAAAAAATGCATAGAAAAATTTTAAAAAATAATTCATAAAAAAAATCCAAAAAAAAGAAAATAATTATTCAAAAAATTTTTTGGGAAAAAGTGCAACAAAATAATTTAAAACCCGAACAAGTGCAACCCCAAAAAAATTCACTGCAAAAAGTGCAAAAAAATAATTCACTTCAGAACAAGTGCAACCCAAAAAAAAAGGTTTGAAAAATCAAATTTTGAGAGGGCTTTGAATACTGCCAGGTTAGGCAATTGAGTTCAGAAAAGTGGGTTTAGGCAGAGAGGTTGGGCCTGAGTCAACTGGCACAGTGGTTCTTTGGGAAATTTGGTTTTCTTTCTACTGAAAAATGTGGCATAGCACTGTCTTTTGGGATAGCACTGTCTGTGGCAATTTTGCACGTCTGTGGCATTGCCCCTGTCGTGGCATTTGGACTGTCTGTGGCATAGCACGTCTGTGGCTTCCACTGTATGTTTGGAAAAAATTTCATCTGTGGCCAGAATGCCAAATCCGACAGGAATTCCTGATGACTTTTACAATTACTAAAGTGCCTCTCCCCAAATTCCCTGAACTTTTTTTTAAGGTCCCTTTTTTGGAAAGTGGGTTTTTGGGAAAGAAGTGCAGTGGGTGTAATTTAGTGAGACTGATTGCCCTTTTTTGGGGTGAGGGTGTTTTGTTGGGGTGTGTGTGTGTGTGTTTTCACCTAGTTGTATCAACCAAATGAGGTTGCGGGGTCCCGGGCCGAGTCCTGGCCCCCCCTTCTTCACTGATTTTGCTTTCTAGGTCACTCTCCCTGGGGCCCCTGAGTTTTTTTTCATACCTCTGCTTAAAGTATGTATGGATCCTGCCTCCCCTCAAAACGCTTTCCCCAAAAATTCCACTTACCCGACTACTCTTGGTGAAGAAATCTTCCCAAACACCCCGGAATTTATCTGTTTTCTTCAGCTTTCCCAATGTGTCCCCCTTTTTACTGTGTCCAAATTTTTCTGGAACTTTCCCGGCTTTGTTTCCCCCTTTTTTTCAATTCCTTCAGTATTTTGGGATTTTTTCGTTAACAAGTCCCCCCCATCTCTCCTGGGTGTGTGTGTTTTTGTGTGTGTGTGTGTACCCCACCTATTTTTACTAACTATTTGTGTGTGTGTGTGTGGTGTGGGATGTTTGTTTTGGGTTTTGTTTTACCAATTTGGGCCTAGGCACATGTCATTAGACAATAGGGTTTTTGTTGTGTGAGGGGTTTTTGGGTGTTGTTTTTGTGCGGCGTCCTTGTGTGTTTTGCGCGTGTGGGGCGGGGTGTGCGCGGTTTTTGTGCGCGCGTGTGTGTATGTTAATTTTGTGGTATGTGTGTATGTTGGGGTGTGGTGTATGTGTGGGGTGTGTTGTGCAGGGGTGGTATTGTGTGTGTGTTTTTGTAATTTTTTTGTGTGTGTGTGTGTGTTGTGTTTTGTGTGGGTGTGTGTGTGTGTGTGTGTGTGTGTGTGTGTGTGTGTGTGTGTGGGGTGTGGGGTGGGGACCACCTAATTGTTGGCTGCAGGGGGCGAGACCGCTCCTGGGCCCCCCCTCTTCATGATCGCTACTGGATCCCTCTCTCTTGCTTCCTGAGCCCTTTTTCCCTACCCCCTTCTTAAAAAAATATGTATGGTTTCCCGCCCCCACTCTTCAAAATTGCTAGGCTATTCCCCTTGCTGACAACTCTATACTGAAGAAAAAACTTCCTAAGTCCCCGTTACTCTCTGAGTCTTCAGCTTCCAGTTGTGAAACCCCCTTTTTTTTTCTGTGTGCCCTCTCTGAACCCATCTCTGTCCACCTTTTCCCATTTCCCCCCAGGGTTTTTGTTGTTTTTATCATGTTCCCCTGACCCTTCTGTCCCCCAGTGTCGTCAGTCCGATTTTCCCCTTAAAACCTTTTCCCCCGTACGACCCTTCCCTTTTAGCTCTGGGACTAGCCTTGTTGCAAAACCCTTTTTACTTTTTCTAACTTCTTGACGGCTTGACCAGGTGTGGGTTTCCCGATGGGGCTGCTTACTCCCGTAAAGGGGCCCAACATACACATGTACAGTGTCCCTTTAAAAGGGTTCCCCCATTAAAAGGGTTTCGGGAAAGCTATTCTAGGTTTTTCCCGGGGGCCCGTATGCTGCAGCAGTTTTTGGTTGTTTTTTTTGCCTCCGGTGATGTGCTCGGTGTTATAGTCACCCCAAGGTTTTTCTCCCTGAGTGAAAGGGCTTAGTTTTTTGTCCACCTAGCCTATATCCCGTCTGCGGGCTTTTTTTGCCCCTTTCCCCCAAACTTCATGAAATTTGCATTTGGGGAGGATTGAATTTTGAGAAGCCAAATTTATGGGGCCCCATGGGCCAGCCTTTTTGGTCCCCCTTTTCGTCCTGCCCCCAAACCCCGTCCGACTTAACTTCTCATTAAAAATTCGCTCAAACTGCGAAAAGGGGCACTTCAGGGTCCCCCTTCCCTTTCCCTCATGTCGTTTACATATAAAAAAAAAAGCAAAATGGTCCTAGGGAAAATGCCCCCGTGAGACCCCCCTCTTTAAAAGGGGCCTATTTTGATACCCTTTCATGGGACCAAGACTCGTTGCTGCCTCCTGTCAGGTATTTTCCCCACCATTGCATGGGCCCCCCCTTTTACATGCGCCCGGGTCCCCCACTTCTGCACCCAATCTCTTGTGGGGAAATGTGTCAAAGGCCTTCCTGCAGTCTAGGAAAACGCAATCTACCCACCCCTCTCTCTCGTGTCTTACTTCTGTTACCTTGTCATAAAACTCCAGGAGGTTTGTGATACAAGATTTGCCTTCCATGAACCCATGCTGGTTTTCATTTATAATCTTGTTCCTTTCCAGGTGTTCGACCACTCTCCTCCTGATAATCTTCTCCATGACTTTGCACACAATACATGTCAGAGACACAGGTCTGTAGTTTAGTGCCTCGTTTCTGTTTCCTTTCTTAAATATGGGGACTACATCAGCTGTCTTCCATTTCTCAGGTAGTTGCCCAGTTTCAAGGGATGTGTTGAAGATTGTGGTTAGAGGCATGCACAGCATCTCTGCTCCTTCTCTAAGGACCCATGGGGAGATGTTGTCCGGTCCCATCGCCTTTGAGGTGTCAAGGTCACTTAAGAGCTTCTTCACCTCCTCCTCAGTTGTTCGTATGTCATCCAACACTTGTTGGTATATTCCCTCTTGATGTTCCCTTCTGTGCTGTCTTCCCACAGCCCTTCCTGTCTCTACTGTAAAAACTTCCTTAAATCTCCTGTTCAGCTCCTCACATACCTCCTGATCATTTCTTGTGAGTTCTCCACCTTCTGTCCTTAAGCTGATCACCTGGTCTTTGACTGTTATCTTCCTCCTGATGTGGCTATACAACAGTTTCGGGTCAGTCTTGATTCTCGATGTTATGTCATTTTCATACTGTCGCTGGGCCTCCCTCCTTACCTGTGCATACTCATTCCTGGCTCTGCGACTGATCTCCCTATTTTCGTGTGTTCTCTGCCTTCTGTACTTTTTCCATTCTCTATTGCACTTTGTTTTTGCCTCCTTACACCGTCGGGTAAACCAGGGGCTCGTTCTGGTCTTCCCGTTGTTACTGTTGCCCTTGGGAATAAACCTTTCCACTGCCTCCTTGCATTTTGTTGTTACATATTCCATCATTTCATTTACTGGCTTTCCTGCCAGTTCTCTGTCCCACTGGACCTCCCGCAGGAAGTTCTTCAACCCTATGTAGTCCCTCTTTTATAGTCAGGCTTTTCCCATTCAACTCCTGTTATTCTCTCCACTTGCAGCTCTACTATGTATTCAAAGCACAGAACCACGTGGTCGCTAGCTCCTAGGGGACTCTCATACTTGATGTCCTCAATGTCTGAGCTGCCCAGGGTGAACACAAGGTCCAATCTTGCTGGTTCATCCTCCCCTCTCACTTTGGTAGTGTCCTTAACATGTTGGTGCATGAGGTTTTCCAGCACCATGTCCAACATCCTGGCTCTCCATGTTTCGGGACCCCATGTGGCTCCAGGTTTTCCCAGTCAATCTCCCTGTGGTTGAAATCCCCATAACCAGCAACTTTGCTCTGCTGGAGTGAGCTCTTCTTGCCACCTCAGCAAGTGTGTCCACCATTGCTCTGTTGCTCTCTTCATATTCCTCTCTTGCCTCCTGCAGTTCGTGGTGGATTATACATCACTGCAATGACCACTTTGTGTTCCCCAGACTGAAGTGTAGCTGCTATGTAGTCTCTTTCTCCCGTCTCATCTATGCCTTCCTGCCCCTTCTATCTTTCCTCATGATCTGGTATCCTGGTGGGAAAAATGCATCTGTTATTGTCCCCCGTGAGTTTTGTTTCTGTAACTGCTATGATGTCTGGGGGCTTCTCATTGATTCTTTCTTGCCATTCCTCATGTTTATTCGTTAATCCATCTGCTTTGTTTTTCCAAACCTTAAATTCTGTTTAATCTTTTTAAAATGTGGTCCCGGGGGGGGGGGGGAAAACAGGGGGGAATCGGTGTATGATGGTTGGTTTGGATTGTTCAGTTCCCTTGGGGGGGGGGGGTTTTTTCGTGGCTGGAGTCCTTCTGCAGGTGTTTTGGGGGGGTGTGTTTGCCCTTCCTGTGTGTGGGGTCCCGGAATCTGGGGGCTCTTATAAACCCATATCTTCTTCTCTTTTTTTCCTTTCCTGGGCCCTTTCTTTCCTATTTTCTCCCTTTTTTCCCTTTTCCTTTTTTTTTCAATTTCTTCTCCCTCCATTCTTTCCATTCCTTTTCCTTCTGTTTCCCTTTTTTTCCCACCTTTCCTTTTTGTTTCCCCCTCCACTCTTTCTCTCCTTCCTCCCCTTCTTTTTTCTCTTCTTTCCCCCTTTTCTTCTCGCCCTTCCCTTTTTCGTTTCTTCCCGTCCTTTTTTTCCCCCTTATTCTCTTTCATTTTTTTTGGGTTCCCCTTTTTCTTTATCATTTTTTCCTCTTTCCCTTTTTCCTCTCGTTTTTCCCCCTCTTTATTCTTCTTTTATCTTTCCCTTTTTTTCCATTCTAATTTTTTACTGTTTATATTCTCTTTTTCCCTGTTCTCTCAATTCCCATTTTCCTTTTTTCCCTATCTGTATTCCCTCCTCCTCCCTCCTCCTCCTCCTCCCCCCCTCCTCCTTCCTCCCCCCTCCCGTTTTTCCTCTTCCTTTACTTCCCCCCCTATGTCCCCTTTAAATCCTCCCATTCCCTTTTCCTTTTCCCCTATTCTCTCTTTTCCCTCTTTTCCTCCCTCCATCGTGTCTTATTTTCCCCTTTCACCTACACCCGGGGGGAAAAGGGAAAAAGAAGGGGAAAAAAATGTGGAGGGTGGGGAAAGGGCCCAATAAACGAAAGGGAAAATAAAAAAAAAAGGGAAAGGGGAAAAGGGGAGATGAAGGAAGATTAGCATGAGAAAAGGGGATGCAGTAAAAATGAATTAGGCGGGGTTGTATGTGGGGGGGAGAGGGGAGGACCAGCCCGTACCTGTGAGGGTTTTTGTCAGAGTTTGTTTTCCATTTTGTTTTGCCCACGCTGTTGCTCCCCAAAAGCGTGCGGGGCAATTAAACCCTGGGGAAATCCTAAAGCTGAAAAACGTTTATTATTATTATTTTTATTATTATTTTTTTTTTTTTAATTATTATTTTTAAATTTTTTTTATTATTATTATTTTTAAATTTTTATTATTTTTATTATTATTTTTCGTTGCAGAGGGGTTTTTATTTAAAGGGCTTTCTTCCTAACTGGGGGACCCTTTGGGTTTTTGGAATCAGTTTTTTGTCTTGGGATTTTTGAGTTAATAATAAAAATAATAATAATAATAATAATAATAAATAATAATAATAATAATAATAATAATAAAAATAATTATTTTTATTTTTAAATTTTTCACAAGTCCCTTTGTAAAGGTATACGGGCCCTAGCTGACATAGTGACTTTAGGGTTTTTTGAAGTTATGATGTTATGTTGAGTGGGCCCTGGTTTTTCAGATAACTGACAGTCTGTTTTCTCACCCAAACCCTTTTAAAGGGGAAAAATAAACCCTGACGACACTGGGGGGCCCATGAAAAGGGACATCCCAAAATTTCGGGAGGGGAAAATTGCAAGGTGGAAAAAAAGGGACGGGGTGTTCCAGAGTTTGGCCACATTTAAAAAGGGGGACCCATTTGGAAAAGTTGAAGAAACAGATGAATCACGGGATTTTGGGGAAGTTTTCTTCGCCCCCAGATGTCAGAAAAGTGGAATATTTTGGGGAAAGCGTTTTGTAGTGGAGGGCGGGGATCCATTCATAGCTTTAAGCAGGGGTTTATGATAAAGCTCCGGCTCAGGGAGAGGCCCCTGTAGCGTTCAGTGAAGAGGGGGGGGCCAAGGGGGCTTGGACTCGACCCCGAAAACCTCTTTTTAGGTGGGTACACACCACACACCCCACACACACAAAACCGGACACCCAACCGGACATCATAAGCTCTCACAAAAACCCAAGCTTCCCAGGTATGATAACAGATGCCATTTTCCAAATGGATGCCAGATATTGAGGAAAGGGAAAACAAAAGGGAAAAGGGGGGGGGGGGGGGGAGGAGTGGCATTTTGGGGTCAAAAAAACCCATGGGAAATTTTTATGGCGAGAGCGGGGGGACAGCGGAGGAAAAAAGTGATTTCCCTAGCGGGAAAAACTTCACGCTGGAGGTCCCCAAAGGGGGGTAATGCAGGTGTTAAACCCCCCACAGAACAAACGGAGGACCCAAGGCCCCGAGTACGACAAGAAACAATTTGGTGATGGAGAACATGGGCCCGCAGTGGCCCCCGAAGAGCTCATGCATGCCCGGGCAAAGCTCCCGACAGGGCGGCTTTAACCACCCAAGGGAGGGTCGTTTTGGGGGGAACTTTGGGGAGCAGCATGGGGGGGCCCAAATACATGGAGGGGTGGGATGATGGAGGTGGGTAGGAAAATTATGTTTCCAAAAAGTAAAGGGGGCATCAAGAGAGAGAGGAAGGGGAACCCGCAAAGGGTGGTTTTGTATTCCCTTTAGGGAGTGCAGGGTATCGAGGACATCACATATGAAAAAACCCCTTGGGCCGCGATTTTTTGTGGTTTTAAACTTCGAAAAACACAGAGAGCTACAAGTGGAGGGAGAAGGGAAGGCCAGGACAAATGAAGCCAAAATAAAGAAAGGGGGGTACACGGGGAAAGGGGGAACTTCCTGAAAGGGGTTCGTGGGACGAGAACTGGCAGGGGGGGGCCAGTTTTTAAACAGGGGGAAAGGAATATGTAGCAACAATATGCAAGGAGGCTTTAGGGGAGGTTTGTACCCAAAGGGGGAACCGGGAAAAATAAAAAAACCCCGGATTTTAGCCCATGGTTCACCCAAAGGGGGGCAGGGAGGAAAAAAAAAAAAAGTGTGCTAGGGAATGGAAGAATATAGAAGGCAAAGGACCAGGAGAATTTAAGGGGAGCAAATCGGTTTGAGCCAGAAACGAATTTTGCACAGTAAGGAGGGAGGGCCCAAAAAACAATTGGGAAAAATACATAGCAGCAAAAAACCAAATCTTGGCCCCAAAATGTTTTTAAAAAGCCACATAAGGAGGGGAAAAAACAGTCAAAAGGGCCAGGTAATCAGGTAAGGAAGGAAGGAGGAGAGACAACAAGAAATGACCCTGAAATATGTGAGGAACTCAACAAGAGATTCAAAGAAGTGTTACAGAGGAGACAGAAGGGGCTCCAGAAAGACGGAGAGGTGGGGCACACCACCAAGTGCTGGACACAGTGCACACAACCAGGAAGAAGTGAAGAGGCTTCTGAGTGAGCTAGATACCTCAAAGGCAAGGGGGCCAGATAACATCTCCCATGGTTCCTGAGAGAGGGGGCAGAGGGCTATGTGTACCTCTAACAATATTCAATACATCTATCGAAAACAGGGAGATTGACTGAGGCATGGAAGACAGCAAATGTAGTCCCAATCTTTAAAAAAAGGAGACAGACATGAAGCACTAAACTACGACCAGTGTCACTGACATGTATAGTATGCAAAATCATTTATAAGATTATCAGAAGAGTGGTGGGAAAACCTAGAAAGGGAAAGATCTCATCAAGAGCAGCCCAAAATGGGTTTTAGGGACGGAAAATCCTGTGTCACAAACCTACTTGAGTTCTATGACATGTGACAGCAGTAAGACAAGAGAGAGGGGGTGGGTGGATTACATATTCTTGGACTGCAAGAAGGCGTTTGACACAGTTCCACACAAGAGATTGGTGCAAAAAATGGAGGACCAAGCAGGGATACAGGGAAGGGACTAAAATGGATCAGGAATACTTGTCAGGAAGACAGCAGCGAGCCATGGTATGTGGGGAGGTGTCAGAGTGGACAACCCGTGACTAACGGGGTCCCACATGGGTCAGTCCTAGGACCAGTGCTGTTTCTGGTATTTGTGAACGACGTGACGGAAGGAATAGACTCTGAGTGTCCCTGTTTGCAGACGAGTGAAGTTGATGAAAAGAATTCACTCGATCGAAGACCAGGAAAAACTACAAAGGGATCTGGACAGGCTGCAGACCTGGCCCAGCAATTGGCTCCTAGAGTTCAATCCCACCAATTTGCAAAGTCATGAAGATTGGGAGGGCAAAGAAGCCCGCAGACGGAGTACAGGCTAGGGGGCCAGAGACTACAAACCTCACTCAAGGAAAAAGATCTTGGGGTGAGTATAACACCAGGAAACATCCCCTGAAGAGCACATCAACCAAATAAGGGCTGCAGCATATGGGGCCTGGCAAACCTCAAAAACAGCATTCCGATATCTTAATAAGAAATCGTTCAGGAACCCTATACACCATGTACGTTAGGCCCATATTGGAGAATGCGGCCACCAGTTTGGAACCCACACCTAGCCAAGCACGTAAAGAAACTATTGAAAGTGCAAAGGTTTGCAACAAGACTAGTCCCAGAGCTAAGAGGTATTCCTTACGAGGGGGGTTTAAAGGGGAAAATCAACCTGACGACACTGGAGGACAGGAGAGATAGGGGGGACATGATAACGACATACAAAATACTGAGAGGAATTGACAAGGTGGACAAAGACAGGATTTTTCCAGAGATTGGACACGTAACAAGGGGACACAGTTGGAAGTTGAAGACACAGATGAATCACAGGGATGTCAGGAAGTATTTCTTCAGCCACAGAGTAGTCAGTAAATGGAAAACTTTTGGGAAGGATGTAGTGGAGGCAGGATCCATACATAGCTTTAAGCAGAGGTATGATAAGCTCACGGTTTTAGGGAGAGTGAACCTAGTATTGATCAGTGGAGAGGCGGGGCCAGGAGCTCGGACTCGACCCCTGCAAAACCCCAACTAGGTGAGTACACACACATACACACAAAACACACACACACACACACACACACACACACCAGGGGGAACTTCCTTCAAGACATTCAGTGGGAGAGGGAAATGACAGGAAAACCCGTACAAGAAATGATGGACTATGTAGCAACAAAATGCAAGGAGGCAGAGGAGAGGTTTGTTCCCAAGGGAAACAGAAATAAGGAAGGAACAGAACGAGTCCTTGGTTCACCCAAAGGGGGTAGGGAGGCAAAAAAATAGGTGTACTAGAGAATGGAAAAGGTAAGAAGACAGAGAATCAGGAAAATAAAGAAATCAGCCGAAGAGCCAGAAACGAATATGCACAGATAAGAAGGGAGGCTCGAGACAATATGAAAATGACATAGCATCAAAAGTAAAGACTGACCCGAAGCTGTTGTACAGCACATCAGGAGGAAAACAAACAGTCAAGGACCAGGTAATCAGACTGAGGAAGGGTGATGGGGAATTCACAAGAAACGAAGAGAGGTTTGTCAGGAGCTCAACACAAAAATTTTAAAGAGGTATTTACAGTGGAAACCGTAGGACTCCAAGAAATCAGAACAGGGGGGCACACCAGCAAGTGCTGGATGAGGTAATATAACCAAGGAGGAGGTGAAGAAGCTGCTATGCGAACTTGACACCTTTAAAGGCGGTGGGACCAGACAACATCTCTCCATGGGTCCTTAAGAGGGAGCAGAAATATTGTGTGAGCCATTAACAAAGGTCTTAACACATCATTTTAACTGGGCAACTCCTGAGGTATGGAAAATGGCAAATGTGTCCCAATTTTTAAAAAGGGAGACAGAAATGAGGCACTAAACTACAGACCTGTATCACTAACGTGTATAGTATGCAAGGTCATGGGAGAAGATCATCAGGAGGAGAGTGGTGGGGCACCTGGAAAGAAACAAGTGACAACCAGCACGGTTTTTAGGGAAGGAAAATCCTGTGTCACAAACCTACTAGAGTTTTATGACAAAGGGGACAGAAGTAAGACAAAGAGAAAGGGGTGGATCGACTGCATATTTTTGGACTGCAAGAAGGCTTCGACACCAGTTCCTCACAAGAGGTTACTGCAAAAGCTAGAGGACCAGGCACACATAACAGGAAAGGCACTGCAATGGATCAGAGAATTCTGACAGGGAGGCAACAACGAGTCATGGTACGCGACGAGGTGTCAGAGTGGGCGCCTGTGACAAACGGGGGGTTTCCACAGGGGTCCCGTCCTAGGACTGTGCTGTTCTTGGTATATGGGGGAAAGACATAACGGAAGGGATAGACTCAGAAGTGGGGTTTTTTTTAAATTTTTT